>NJDC01006824.1:5280-24812 GCA_002245475.1 Calephelis virginiensis | reverse complement strand
ATTAGAATAAGTGGTAATGAAGAGGCAGATAAAAATTCAAAATTAGCAACAACAGAGGGCAGATTGATTAATTTTGCGCCAGATTTTAATGAATATTTCACAAAATTAAAAAAAATATGTTTTTATAACTGGAAACTTTATTTTAATAACAGATGTAAAGAAAAAGGTATCTGGTACAAAAGTATACAAGGGGAACTTCCTTCCTCCCCTTGGTTTAATACTGGTGTCCATAGAAATTATGTTAAGTTAGCAATAAGACTACGTTCTGGACATTATCCATCTGCAAATTTTGCATACCTAATGAAAAAAAAAGATTCACCTAATTGTGAAATTTGTAATAAGATAGAAGATGTGCAACATTTGCTAATGGAATGTGGTCGGAACAAAAATGAAAGAACATTACTGGTGCAAGAATTTCAGTTAAACGAAAACAGTGTAGGTTTAGTGCAGGAAATTTTGTCAAGTCCAAACACAGAATTGGCAAAAAAAAAATTGTCAACTACTCTTTATAGACATAAAATCACACAGAATCGCCTTATTATTTTCATATCCGGCGGGGTCAAAGGGTTATAAAATGGTCTCAATTTACGCCTATGCCTTTCCTTAATATTTGTTTGGGCTTGCACATCGTATGGAAATGAAGACACAATTTTAATTTGAAAATGTTGTCTATAAAATTGTAATAACTACACCAATATCTAAGTTTTTCAGATTTTATCTAACTTTTTTACACTGAAAATTAAAGAGGTGGCTTCTTTAAGCCTGTATCAGCGCCTGTCAAAGTAAACAAATTTTAAAAAATTATGACATTTGTATGCGGGCCGCTTTGTGGCTGCCCCGCAGAGGCTAATTTGCGAGGGGCTAACTCCAACTTCATTTTAATGGTAGGTACTCGTATGTGTACGTGGTTGTATTACCCATTTGCTAGTATCTTGAATATTTTGGCAAATACAACAAAATAAATATCAAATGGCTACACAAATAACCATGTATGAAGCAACCATAATAGGAATACAAAGAAGCTTACAAGTTGTAGATTACAAGAATAACACGTTGCCCATAAATAACGAAGTTGGTAATAATAAATAATAAATTAATAAATATTCCTGGACAAGTTACGCATATTGAATAAAGTAAGCAAATTATATGCTTGTGTTATGGGTGTTAGTCAAAGATTCTAATACATAGAAATACTTAAATAGATACCAGAATAACTTTAATAAATACCCAGACCCAGAAAAGAAGACATCTAAACGTTCCTCACACAAATGCCTGCCCCAGTCAGGAATTGAACCCGAGCCTCGCGATTAGTTGGTGTAGTTAGGCGTGTACGCTAGCCACTCGACCAACAAGGCGGTAATGAAAATTAGGTAATAAAACATTTCTTTACTCAACTCATTTTAGACAGCTGTTATAAAGAGATAACAACAAAATTTAGGTATAGTATAATTATTATTAAGTATTTAATTTTTATATATTTAAATTTTTTTTTTGTAATATGAGGGACAAAAGTGTGATCGGGTACGATGGGGTTGACATGTCTTTGAACAAAACCCCTCTAAAACATAAGACTAAAAAAAAAAAATTTAAACAGTAAAAAACAAAATAAAAAAATTTATGTCCTTATTAAAATAAGTATTACGAATTTCATGTACATACATACTTTACGCCAAGTCCCTTACGAAGTAAGCAGAGGTATCAAGTGGCAAACTTCACGTCCCTGACAAACCTATCTGGCTTTCCTTACATTCATTATTACCCTTTTCATATAAACAAGCCGGTGTCGGAGACTCTTGATATCACCCTCGCATATTATCTGAACGATCTGATCGTGGAATGTCAACCTAGGTCTCCGCTGACACCCACATCCATCCAAATTCGCATAGTATATCTGCTTTGTCAATCTTTCATCTGTCATTCTTTCCACATGACCGAGCCAGCGGAACATGCTATTTCTCATTTTAAAACTAACACTTTCTTTCAATCCCACTCCTTCTCGGATCTTTCTGTTACGAATACGATCAGCGAGTTTAGAGTACCGATTTTTAGTAGCGATCTTAGTTTATTTACTGTCACGCAAGCAAAGCCGCGGGTAATAATTAGTATTTTTAATAAATTTAGTATGTTAGAAAACAAATTTAAAAAAAATACTAAAAAACATGAAAGGAATATATTTTTTAAAGATTATTTATCAAATGTTACAATATTACGATAAAAAGACAATTTTATCTTGACTTACGGCCAATGTTTATAATGTATCTCAATCTAATGGATTTCAAGCAATCTAGATAGCTGCATATCCGCCGGCCTATCCTATACCTAATTGCCATATTTATTCTGACCACAGATATGTTATTGGCAAGCGATAACATAAAAATGGATCAATATATCAATATTGGACAGCAAGTTTTGGATAAGATTGATTATTGATATTGGCCGTTAAAGAATCAAATGTTTATAGTCTGCAAAAGTTGGGTACCTGTTATTTACCGTAGTTGTTAGGTATAGACACGTATGATGTTATAAGTTACTTTTACATGATTGGATAATAGAAAAAAATGTATGAACAAAAGTGCTGTTTCATTGCAAACATATTGGAGAAACATTAAAGGGATTTGTTGCAACATACATCAGAAAAATGAAAAAAAAAAAGTTTAATATTTAAAAATATTATTGCCTTTGTGGTCTAACGCCTAGCGGTCTGGCATCGGACTTGACTTCTTGAGATCCCGGGTCCATCCAGATAATAAAAACAACTATTTTTGCAGGCAATGTAAAAATCTAAACTCAACCCAACTAACGAGTTATTTCAACATTCAGTTTCGATATGCATACTATACTTTACAAATTTCAAGATTTGCGAATCTCGTAATTTGTAAAGCGGGTTGACCGGTGAAGTTTCCCAGGAGAGATTTTCTACGGTCACAAATGCGTGTAAAAGTCATGTGACTTTTAATAATCATGAGTATTCCTATGCATTTCAAATGTAATTACACTACTACTATTTAAATTACGCGCTTCGGCTTTACACTTTATACTTTTATTTTTAAATTAGCTGACCTAATCTAAATTTAAGCGAAATGATTAATTATGTAATACAACTGTATATAGACATCTTTAAAATACATTCGGATTTCCGAAGCTTGACGAATATAGCCGAAGCGCATACTTAAAATAGTACTGTAAATTATATATTTTGTGACATGAACGTTTGTTAATATGTCTATGACATTTTACGCTATAATAAATAAGAAATTGTATGAACAATATTTTACGCACAAAACGTAAGTGGGTGGCACTTGACACGTGACACAGTGGTAAGTAATATGTTGTGTTACTTTGACGTAAATGTCTTTCAAATCCATTTGCTTTTTTCTGTTAACATAAAAAGGGGTAATGTGGAAGGCATTATTTAAATGACCGCACACTAAAACAGAATAAGAGCAGTAAAACTGCAAAAAAAACGACCCCAATTTCATTGCTACATAATGTAGATCCACAAAAAAACCGGCCGAGCGCGAGTCGGGCGCACACCGAGAGTTCCGTACGAATATTTAATCATTTAACATTTGTTTTAAAATATATAAGATGTAACTACTTTTACGTTTTTTTTACTTTATGTAACTAAAGTTGAACTTGCGATTTTCGCAAGTGTTCCTTTATCTAAGTTTTAAGCGTTTTTCCTTAAACTTGCTCACACAGAAAGATTATCTCGTCTTAGGCTAGCAGATCATTAGAAACTGTAGGGTCTATAGCCGGCATGCATTTTTTACCATGAAGAAAGATGTTTGATATTTTATGGTATTGGAAGGCAAACAAGCAAACAGATTTCCTGATGGTAAGAAATTCACGCCAACGAGACACCAAAGGTGGTAATGGTGCTGGGGTCTTTATGTTAGGCCTCGACCAACAGTAAGTATACCGGCTAGCTTATCTTCCCAACCAGAACATATCAACGGTAAGCACTGACGTTATGGCGACAGGACTGATAAGGCGGTGGTATCAATCCGGGCGAATCGGTGTGAAACTCTATGGCCTAGTGACATGTCACGGTGTTAGTGACGGTTAACCTATTCTCGCCTTTTACAAGATTCCTGACAGGAAGGCAGATAGTCAATTCTGCAAAGAAACCCGAATCAACACAGGAAACATGACTGATTATGTTTATTTCAATTCCTTAACTTGGATGACGAATCCTATATATTGGTTTTAACAATAAACTTATGTGGGCTTTAGTCTCTAGGGAACGTTATAAATATTTTTACGGAATTCATTATTTTAAAAAACCGACAAAGTGCGAGTAGGACTCGCTCACCGAGGATTCCGTATAAATCTGTCTATGCTTATGTGAAATTCCACGTATCACAACATTTCATTGTATGATGTAACTAAAAATTGCTATTTTCGCAATTATTCTTTTATGTGTGCTGTAATCGTTGCTTCGGACTAAATTTTAAGACTCTCAATTCACGAAAAGTTGCACGCAAGAGAATCCAAACCTCGCAAATTCTCATGTATGCTACAAACATTTGCGGCATAAAGGGTTGTAAATTTTATTGCGTTGGCTTTGAAGTTTAATTTTTTACAGCTACTAAGGACAGTAAACCTGAGTATTTGATAAAGCTCGAGCTTGATACCTCTACGCGTTCCTGAGAAAAATCGTGATAGACGGAATGACAACAAAGTGAACAGGGGTTTCGTTATTAATTTCGAGGTATAAAACCCTAAAATTAAACTACTTCAAATATAATTAAAAAACCGTTTATTTTATGACATCGGCAGGCAAACAAGCAAACAGATTTCCTGATGGTAAGAAATTCACGCCGCCTAGAGACACCAAAGGTGGTAATGGTGCGTTGCCCACCTGAAGCCCGGATGCTAGGTCTCGAATATAAGCAAGTGGCTACCTTGCCCTCCGAACTGGAACACATCAACGGCTAGCACTGACATAGTGGCCACAACAATAGGTAAGGCGGTGGTGGCACCAATCCGAGCGAGTCACTGCGAAACTCTACCACCTAGTCAGATGTCACGGTGTTAGTGCCATAAAGTCTATGCTCGCCTCTTATGAGCTGCCTGGCAGGAAGGCAGATGGATCCCAGACCAACACGGAATTCGTGAAATTTACATGAAACCTGGTTAAAGAAGGAATAATCAAAATAGATTCTTAGCGGAATAATTGTATAGCAATAAAAAAACCCTCCTTTGTCAGATCATTAAGGAGATGAACTGAGAAAATCATAGTTACTTTGAAACATAAATATTGATAGTCCTAATGCATCATAGTAAACAGGACACAAACACAGCAAATGCTGTAAACCCAGCACGGATTTAACGAGAGTTCTGCTTAAATTTATTGACCATAAAGCGTTTCAACAAACGGGGGACCCAGAGACATTTATGTGGAGGTTTGTAGCTAACGGCCAGCCAAATGTAGCAGATGCGCGGTTCAATTTCTAATCTCTGGGAAATATTAGTTATACCTACTTAGCAGCGCCATTGTTTGGTTTAATTGGTAATAAATATCTCTTGATAACCCTTTGTACATATCGTAACCGCAATCTTGATGGCAGCTTAAACGTAGTCCACGGGCATGGGAAGTATTTTACTATAATTGGGAGATGACATCTTTTTATCTGACGTTTTTTATCTTCACGCCCATATTCTATATAAAAGTAGAGAGAGTCACAACCAGGACACCCATGACTGGTGGTGATATGTAACCAGATTTTCTTTTCTTACAGAATTTCGAATTTAGAAGCTATTTATGTATTTCTATGTATTAGAGGCTTTGATATTATTCTCTTTTTCAGGGTAATTAAATTTGTTTTGCCCAGTATATCATTACAAATAATAGATTGTTAAATATCGCCTCTGTGGTCTAGCGGTCCGGGTGTTGGACTTGACTACATGAGGTCCCGGGTTCGAATCCCGGGTCGGCCAACAAAAAGAAAATTGGATTTTTCCAATTTTCTAATAAAAAAAAAATGTTGGTCGGGATTGGAAATGTGCCCGGTTGGCGATAGGCTTGCCACCTATCACATTGTGGGACTTAGTGTCTTCGGCTAGTCGTGGGTGCCTTGGTTGTACCTCTGCCTGCCTCTTCGGGGATATGGGCGTGAAGATAGTTAAATAAATGTAATAAATATCCATATTTGAAACACAAATATTCATCTCACAAATGGTTATGAGATGTTCGGTCATGTGGAAAGAATGACAAATGCAAGTTTGACAAAGCAGATATACAATGTGAAAGTGGATGGATGTAAGTAACCTGGGAGACCAAGGTTGACATTACATGATCAAATCGGTAGGGTATTATCTGAGGGTAGTGTTAAGAGTCTCCGAATTCAGCGTGTTTGTATAAAAAAGGTTATTAATGCGGAGAAAGCCAGACAGGTCTGTCAGTATCGTGAGATTTCGCACTCGATATTATCAGTCCACTATGTAGCGGATTTGACGTGAAGATATGTGCATACACATTTTTTGTACATATAAATGGTTGTTTTTACCTGGGATCAAACCTAGGTCTCACAAATATTCACAACGATAGGCATAGCATCTAAATAAGTAGCCCAACTTAAACTAAATTGGATAATTTTACTCATTATTCATTACATGTCTATAGCAAGTACAATGGTGTTAAAAGATATTCGCCTCATATTAGTAGAAAATACGTCTGCTTGTGACGAAATATAACACAAAACAAAAAGTTTAATCATTACAATGTCTATTTAATATTCAATCCACGAGCTTTCGATATTTTCTCAAAAATGAATTTAAGATTAGCCTTTACAGAGATTGATGCAAGCTGGTATCGGCGATAGAAAAGTTTTGCATAAAAGTTTTGCAGAAGCCCGATGCAATACATTTTTGTACTACATTTAATATTACAAAGGAAAATATGAAAATGTTTTGCTTAGATTTATTTGATACTATTTCATAGATATTGTATGTTGTGGTTGTTATCGCTTAACGATTTGTCGTTACCCAAATTTTAGAAAAAACTTTAAATACTAATTCAAATGCAAATTTATCTTTATTTCACGTTAACCTACAAGAGGCATTTGTGACGCGTCTATACAATACAATTATTAATGTGTGCATAATATTTACAAGAGATTGACATGAGGAGCAATTAATCACAAGCGTTCTTATCAGCTAAATATTCAACAATGGTGTAATAACCCTTTTAATTTAATCTTCAATTTAAAATATTTCTTATTTTTTTTTAATTAAATTTATTCATTAGTGTCAAATTGTTTTATCGCAAGGTGTCGGATGTAACATCCCTATCACCTACCAGTGTTACAAAAGGTGTCTTCACGCCCCTATCCCCGAAGCATGGATACAACCAAGGCAACTAAGTCCCACAATGTGATAGGTGGCTAACCCATCGCCAACCGGGCACATTTCCAATCCCGACCAACATTTTTGATTAGAAAATTGGAAAAATCCAATTTTCATTGTGTTGGCCGACTCGGGATTCGAACCGATTTTACGATGCGCGCGCACACCGTCACGAAAAACCGACACGATGAAGTTAGCTATGAAGTTAGCTTTAGATAACATTTTAGTTTTTAAAAATATTTTTATCTTATTACGCCAAAGAAGTATAACTTCTAACGCGTGTGTATAAGTACACACATACTTTTTTTATTTGTTTTTCTACAAATGCCTTCAAAGCAACTACTTACGCAATAACGGACTTGGCATAAATATATGTATGTGAACTTAATTTGTAAGAAATGCTATCCCCATTTAATGAAAACAAAACTCGCTCTGTGTATCGCTTAGTTATAGTTTGTTTACAATAAACAATTTTCTATTTAAGTACCGTCAGTTACTAAATACTGAAAGTTAAAGTTAAACAGACTTACATATATTTAGGATTTTAAACTTAAATCGTCGCGAATTAATAACATTTTTAATTATTTATACGGGATACTCACGATCCCGTCGTGACCACGGCCTATGCAACTAGGCCGAAATATCGACAAATAAAATAAAAAGAGATCGTGAGTATCCCGTATAAATAATTAAAAATGTTATTACATATATTTACTTGTAAAGCCCTGATGACTCTGTGGAAAATGTGACTTGTTGGCTAAAGGGTTAAATAGTATTGTGGAAATGTGCAAAGAATAAGTTCTTGAGAAAGTTGAAAACTTCCACGAATCTAAAGATGTTATTGAACAAACTAATGCTACTACATATAAAAAAGAAGTAGATGAGTTTTCTTCCATGAGTTTTTATACTCTCTGCCTGCAGTAAAAAGGATTTGACATAAAGAAAAATATGTAGGTAAGTGGCAATAGCAAAAGAACTGCAAATCAAATTTAGACAACGTAAACCAGAATAAAATATAAAAACGTAATACTAACACCCGTATTCAAGAAGCTTACTTGGCTAAGTAATGAAAAATCGACGTGAAGTATGACATGAGTTTTGGCGCCATCGTGAATGAAGATGGTCGTATTTTTTTCATAGTTATTGAATTTCGTGTTTATATTGAGTGAAATTGGTTAATTTAGGTGGGAATTAGATTAATTTTGTTCAGTGAAAGTGCACAAATCAAGTAATCATGCAGAAATTGGTGTATCGTCTAATTCCTCGCTGCCGCCAAATCTCAATAGACGAGCTTGAGTAACGAAGCCACTGTTTTATTTAAGACCCAGACATGACTTACTGACGACTTATGACTGATGACTAATTATAATTGATGAAAGTTGATTTAAAGTTTG
Source organism: Calephelis virginiensis (assembly GCA_002245475.1). NCBI lineage: Eukaryota > Metazoa > Arthropoda > Insecta > Lepidoptera > Riodinidae > Calephelis > Calephelis virginiensis. The sequence goes on along the minus strand of NJDC01006824.1, from coordinate 16,068 downwards.
ATGCAAATTTCTACTTGACTAATGGCAAAATACTAACGTGAAGGCCAAAACCTAAAGAAAGAAGTATGACATTTAGCTATGCGTTTCTTACGTTAAGTCATCCAATTCATAGACAATACTTAGAACTGATATTGAACTAAGTATTGTTCATGAATTGGATGGCTTGACGTAAGAAACGCATAGCTAAATGTCGTACTTCGCACAGCGTTTTTTCATTACTTAGACAAGTAAGCTTCTTGAATAAGGGTGTTAGCCTAACGTTATTTTTATTATTAAACTCAAATTCAGATTCAGTAAAAAATTTATTCACTTTGACCATACGAAGGGTACTTGTGCTTCGCATTTTTATAAACCGCCACCGGATCTTAATTGCAGCCAAACACTAAGAACATCTGATAAAAGAAACTCACCATTCTTGTCTTTTTTTAATTAATCATGCTATTTACATACAACATTTTATTATTATCAGAAGCAAAACATAAGCGGATACAAAAAGAAAATTGAGTTTCACCAAGCGCCGAGGTTAAAAAGTGGTCTGAATTCTTCTAATACAACTCAATTGTTTATTTAATTCCAAAACATTTTGGGAAAAGGGTGGCCAATATAACGATATTAAAGTTAATCTACAAAACACTTAGCAGCCCCTTCCATTTCTTACACCCTTGCCGAAATTACTTTCATGGACGTTATTATAACTCTTATTAAAATTTAGAAGTTTGGTACACAGCTTGGGCAGAAGTTGCTTTTAGTAAATTGTCTAACTGTATCTTTCTTGTATTTAGATATGTACAGTAAGCAACGTAAATATCTGAGCCCTTACTAAGCGTTAACGGTACATTTCCGTGAATTGTTTTGTATGAAAACTTTAAACAGCGCCTCTACTGGTAAACTAAATCATCGACAAATTAAATAATACGAATTAAATTGAACCGCCTCTTTGGTCGAGGGGCTAACATACACACATGAAGCCACCAAGCTACAATAAAACAGGTTCAATTTCCGACAGGAGCAGACATATTTTCTGAGATGAACTTTTAAATGTCTTTATTTCCATGTCTGGACGTTTATTGTATTTATTCCACTAAGGAATCCCCTCCGCTTTGTAAGGCAGTCAAATTTTTAGCTATATTTAGGATTAAAAAAGGGTTGCACTCCGGGAGTGCCGGCAGAAGTTAAGTTAAGTTCGATAGCCTTGAATATGTCTTCGATAGCAACAGTATGACATTTAGCTCTTTTGCCTAAGAGTAGGCTTGGGTTTGGAAATTTTTTGAATCTTTTATTCTTTTAGGCCTTTTTATGGCAAGGAGCGTCATTATATTATCTGTGCAACGAACATTGCTCGTCTACACATAAATTTTATTTTCAAAATGGAACAAATAGAACAATGTTTGTTAATATTATACGTATCTGCTATATGTGAGAATGTAATGGTAGGTATATTGCGGCGTATTATCCATTGCGAATTCTATAATCTTCGAAAATTTCTAAGCAGTACATAAACAGCAATAAATTTACGTTTTATTTTAGATCTCGCGCAAGAGCCCTGCGCCGTCTTATTCGCGCATGCGCTCTGCGCCGTCTTACGATCTGACGACCAGACGCGAGTTTAGAAGTTTTTCCCATTTCACCCATTCCAAAAAAGTGCACAACGCCGCTGAAGATTTTTTCACTTCAAAAAGTGTCTTTGACAATGTTTCATTGGGTATACGAATATACTCGTACTAACGCGTCGGCCCAGTTTCAATTGGGCGTAGAACTTATATTAAAAATTACATGATTAAAAATAAAGGCACAACCAGGGCACCCATGATTAGCCGAAGACACTAAGTCCCACAGTGTGATAGGTGGTAAGCCTATCTTCAACTGGGCACACATCCAATCCCGATCAACATTTTTTTAATATAAAATTGACAAAACCACATTTTCTTCTCCTCGTGAAGTCAAGTCCAACACCTGGACCGCCAGACCATAAATGCGACTAATGAATCTAATGATTTTGTAAAAATACGAACTATTTCATTAAGAAGTTGATAAGGTACGTTGAGGTTAATGGATGTAACAGTACCGTTATAATCAATCATATTTAAAACCATACAACTAGGTACTGCAATGTTTTTTATATAAACTACTAGCTTGCTGTTGAATACTACTAGCATGTTACCCGCGGCGATAAATTGAGATGAAAGCTATCCTATCTCTCAAGTTGGATCGAACTGCACATGGTGTGCGAATTTTATTATAATCGGTTAAGTGGTTTAGGAGTCCATTGAGGACATTGTAACACGAGATTTATATATAAACTATTTTATTCACATTTGTTTGAGAGGGTTTTTAATGACTATCCTATTGTGTAAACAATGTTGCTAAAACCTAACTATTGCAAATAACTTACCTGCAATGTTAAACTCTTGTATAGCTTTGGATCAAAGCAGAACCCATAAAGTGTTTTCCCTGAAGAATCATGTTTGCTATCAACACTACATTGTAGTTTTCTTGTTACGTAAAAGAAGCGCATCAGACCCAAGGGTACTACAGCAAATTGCTATTCGCTAATTTTGATACGGATAGCAATACTTCTTTGTTGCTACTCCTGCAGAAATGGAATACAAAAGTTGATTTTTTCAAAACGTAGGTTTTATTTCAAAATAGAAATGAATACAGAGGAATTTAGTTTTCTAAAGATTGTGACTTTATAAAGGCTCATAAGTCCTGCTTACCCTACATTGCACGTGCTTTATAATTAATACACAGTATCTATATATTAATACGTGATGCAAAAACTTTGGACCCCATTTTACGAAAAATGCGCGGACGCAGGAGCATAAAATTTGGCACACTTATAGTTTCTGTGTAGGAGAAGTGCAGACCGCTAATATTTTTCAATAAAAATGTTAATAAAGTATATTAAATCAATAAATAAAACATTACCCACACTACCATGCATTTGACACACATAAACAAATATATTAATGATAACAATGAAAGATCACAGACGGCGCACTAACTATTCATATATTCATATTCATAAAGTTTAGTAGTTGGTCTTGAGAAGTGAAGATGGCGTTCTTATCAACAAAATATTAAAATTTGTTTTGGTCGAGCGTCGACCAATGGGCGATTACTAGTTTTTTAGCAAATTTACATTAATGTCATAAACTAAAACGAATAACATAGACGCTATCTCTGAATCATTCAGATAACAATTTTGAAGACCCTACCGTAGGCGTGGGGAAAAGCAGGAATGAAGTGTGCCCCGATTTTGTTTGTGTGCGTGTAATATTTACGTCATTTATATGAAATAAAAAAATAATAAGTAAGTGAATTCGGGCACACATGAAGAATTTATATATGTGTGAGTTGAAAGAAAAAAACAGTACGTATCGTCCTACATTTTGTTAAAACTGAAGTATAGCATGGCCATTTTAGTCATTTGTACTGAATATTCATATTTTTAAATAAAGAAACACTGGTACTGTTTTACGTATCACTTAAAATTTATTATTTTGTAAACAGCCTTCCGGTTTCGCTTAAATAGCATCTTCGTGGCTAAAACTTAAGATCTTTTTAAAAGTTAGAAGTTTAACCAAGCGATGATGATGGAAAATATCACATATATTTGTTTGTATTTAACTACTGAAATTAGAAGCTTTTTAATTAGTCTTAGAGGCACAAAAATGTTTTAATAATAACATTTTCTTATGGATGTTGACAATTCCATCTGAAAATTCACCACGAATTTTTCTCTAAGTACAAAGTCCTGGATACGATTTTGAACTCATGGACTTTTGAGAGTCATATTGACTTCTGGAATCGATCACAGCGACAGGGACCTAATGAACTGGCAAAGCTTCAGTCAAAATAGTTATTGTTTGTACTTTATTTCTGTTCTTTGTTTGCGAAAATCAGTTATTAATTTTATGTGTGTTAATTAGATAAATACTGTAATTACTAATGACAGACTATTTCGATATAATCTGCTTATTTAAACGCCCATTTTTGGTGTGTTATCTTTTGATGATCAATTACTAACTTAGATTATTCATCTCGTGAGGTCTGTATTATTATGTGAGGTCTACTCATAGATTATTCAAGGTGGCTATACAAAATAACTTTTGAGAAATATTATTACTATCAATAATTATGTGGCATATAAGGCAAATGACATTTCATGCTAAATGTATGAAGCAAAGTTAAAAAAAAAATATTTTTTTAGCTAGAATTTCTGCCTACCTTGACCGAAAGTTCTGTACACGTCCCTGCGTGACACGCGATACTTTTCCCTTACTTGCATGGGACTTGGTATGAAGATACATACTTTGGCTTGTGTATGTTAGTTTTAATTAATAAGGAGAGATAAATCTTTCTTAGCAAGCCACAGCAGAATTGGACATCGAACTTTTCATTGCCGAATCAAATTTTGTCCCTTTTCGATCCAATTGGGTAAAGCACCATGATGGCTCTAGTAAGCTAACGGCATAAGTCATCAAAGTCATCAAACGTGGTCATGTTTTAAATAATTTGAATAGATATAGGAAACGTTGTTATGAGGATATAATTTTTAACTTAATGCAGCTAAGTGACGAAAGCATCCAAGGTTCAAACTTTGTCCAGTAGTCATCAGGGGTAGCTTCAATGCCAAATCATTAGCTTGAAGCTCCCGGAAAATATAATCATGAGGCACTTTAAGGTTGATATTTGGCCTCTACATTCAAAAAAGTTGTTCAAGGGATTAGCGTGCACACCTAGCTCTACCAATCATCCATGAGCTTTGCTGGTAGCAGGCATTTGTTTGATATCGACATCTGTATTGCCAGGTCTGGGTTTTTATTACAATTATTTTGGTATCTATATAAGTAGGTACTTATATTTATAAGTTTCGTTCACTGATATCCATAACACAAGCATAAAATTTGGTTACATTTGGGGTTAGATCAATTTGTGTAATTTGTCTAGGTATATTTATGGCAAAAAGAGTTAGTCACTTGCAGCTTATTGGTGATGATGACAACCTATATTTCGTATTTAGATCAATGCCACGGCTAAAAACGTTTGACGTTTTGAAGTATGATATGAGTTCTGACTGTTCGACTAAACAGTTTTAGAAATAATGCAAAATAACTACACACATTTCTATCAGGAGACTGATATCGAACAAAGAACACCAATGCCAAGCCCTTTGTCTGTAAGGATAGTCGAGTAAATAGTTTTTTGTGAAGAGCGTATTGTGATATATATTGTTACTTCCACTGTCTATTTTATTAGTTCATGTCTGAGTTTTTTGGTTGAAAAACAAGTCAAAGTTTATATGTTTTGTCATAACATCAGTAAATTTACTTTTATTGTTTTAGCAATACACTAAAAAAACATTGCCATTATGTAACCCATATCTATTGAAATTAGCATTAAAAAATGCACACTTGTGTTTCTAAATTACAAAGATATTAATTCAGCTGTTAATCTATTTTAATGTTAATGTTGTATTTGGTCTATAATAAATACATACATATACAGTTCGAATGTCAGTCATATACTTAGTCATACATTTCGTTATTGTATAGCTACACATGTATTTACATATAAAAACATATAGAATAAACTCACGTATAAACAGACGCACATTTGTTAACATACGATCAACATTGAAACACCACAATACAAAACTATCAAATCTGTACAACACACGCATATAATACTCATATTACCATAAATCTAATCCATACACTCCCCGTTCCTATTGTCTCCCCGTGTTGGTCCGAGCTCCTTTGCAGAATAGACTAGTATAGGCTTATCGTCACTAACACCGGAATATCCTACTAGGTGGTAGTTTTGCAGTGACTCGCAAATTGATTGGTACCACCGCTTTACCTATTCCTGCCGCCATAACGTCCAATGCTTGCCGTTGATGTGATCCGGTAAGGTAAGGTAAGGCGGGTAAGGTAGCCGCTTTTGCTCGAAGCCTAACAGGCCGGGGCCTCAGGTTGGCAACGCACCATTACCACCTTTGTGTCTCGAGGCGGCGTGAATTTCTTACCATCAGGAAATCCGTCTGCTTGTTTGCCTGCCATTATCATAAAAAAAGATACACACAATTCAAACATAAATGTTTTAAATTCAATCAATGTTAGTTTGCATTTTACTTATTAATTGAAAATTTATTACTTACTTACATAAACTTATCAATTTAAACCTAGAAGTTTAACCAGTGGTGAAATCTATTACAGGATCTTTTAGAATCAACTTTAGGCACTAGTTCTTTTACAAAATGAGTTATTTTTGAGAGAAATTATGGTTGTGATGATATGGTTATAAATAAATTATTGTGTTTAAATATTATTATATCAAAAAGAAGTAAACAAACCTCTGTCATCCAACGGTCCAGCGTCGAAATTCACTCCCTGAAGTCCTGGGTTCTATCCTCGGGTCCTGGGTCGGGCAACAAAAAATAGGAAATATTCATTTTTAATTTTCTTATAAAATTAAAGCTGTCCGGGATTGGATATGCGCCCGGTTGGCGATAAGTTTGCCACCTATCACATTGTCGGACTTAGTGTCTTCGGCGAGTCGTGGGTGGCCTGGTTGTGCATCTGCCCATCTCTTTGGAGATATGGGTGTGAAGATGCAAAAGTAAACAGGAGTAACAAAAAATATTTTTATTACAATACTACTTATAAATAGTTTTTTTTTGTAATACCGTGCAAAACAGGGACATATTTTGTGTATCACAACAGTAAAATTTACGTTTAAATCCTAAATATATGCACAAAAAAATAATTTTGAGATTAATAATATGAAAAACATTCTTATTTGCCATTATTACAATTTTAATGGCTGAAATGATAGGCACTGTAAGCAAACCTATATTTGACTTCTTTACTTTGAATTATTGAAAGGAGTCAAATATATGTACTAAGTTTGTTGCAGTATACAATAAGGAAATATGCCTAGCAAATAGTATGGTTAGAAGCTTGCTGCACTATCCTCTTCAATATACAGCGCACGTATCATTTAAAGCAGTAGAGGTTGAGATAACTAAATCAAATTTATTCGAAGCCGCAGAGACTTTGCAAATGTCTCTGGCTGTTGACTTTAGCCGAGGGTATATCGTGTATTTGTCCAACGATCTGTATAAGATTATGGAAAACTTCCACTTCCTTATCTTTATTAGAATGGGTAAAGAATGTATACAGAAAGTGTGATAAAATGCCAGTCAAAGTTATTTTAATATATTCACTGCTTTATTGTACACATTTTCTAAAAGTAAAGTATCACTTGTAGTGTGAAACAAAGTCGCTTCCTCTGTCCCTATATAACAACTATGTCCCTTTGTATGTTTAAATCTTCGCAACGGATTTTGATGTAGTTGCTTTTAACAGATAGAATCATTAAAGAGGAAGGTTTGTATGTATATTTTAAACCCGTGCGAAGCCGGGGCGGGCTACTAGTTTAAAAGTAAACAAAATACGTTTTTATGTCTTTTTTTTAATGACATTGGAAGGCAAACAACCAGGCGGATTTCCTGACGGTAAGAACTTCACGCGGCCTAAAGACACCAAAGGTGGTAATGGTGCGTGGCCAACCTGAGGCCGGATTGTTAGGCCTCGAGCAAAAGTAACTTTACCGGCTACCTTACCCTCCGAATCGGAACACGTCATGACGTTATGGCGTCAGGAATAGAAACAGTGAAAAACGACAATTCTTATGACAGTGAAAAATCAATTTTGCTTTCACGACTTTATATCACACCATTTAATTAGTTATTCTGTGGCCGATATGTTATATAACATATTAATTATACTGTGGGTCCTGTTGGCTAACGTCCAATATTAATAATCTATCTAAGAGAAAAGATAGGGATTTATCTATTTTAGATTAATAATCAGGCAACCATTTCATTTCAATAAATAACAAAAATATCTTAGCCACAAAACTTTATTAGGCCTATCTCTAGCTGTAGATATGTTTTTAATATTGTTCGTTACACGTTCGTTAAACGATACTGTTAAAAGAACAGTAGGCTGGCTGAAGTTATGTCGGCTGGAGTATCCGGTATTTTGAGATATTTTAATTTATATTTGAAAATACCCGTTGGTGGTAAACAGCAGCTATAACACCGTCTCTTGTTTATTTCAAAAGGTCTTAGTTGTTACTAAGTCCTTTTAAATTACTGATTTTCATGTTTTTGTGAGCGATTATGAAACATCATCTAAATAAAGGCCCTCTAATTGAAATAAATTCCTGGATCCACAGATTAGTATTTTAAATTACTAGGTACTGAGAAATTAGTATTAGTTCCAGGCAGCTCGTAAAAGGCGAGCACAGGCTCACCGTCACTAACACCGTGACATTTTACTAGGTGGTAGAGTTTAGCAGCGACTCGACCGGATTGGTATCACCGCCTTACCTATTCCTGCCGCCATAACGTTATGAAGTGTTTCGGATCGGAGGGTAAGGTAGCCGGTAAACTTACTTTTGCTCGAGGCCTATCATCCCGGCCTCAGGAACATTACGAAATCCGTCTGCTTGTTTGCCTTCCAATATCATGAAAAAAATATTGGACGGCAAGCAAGCAGACAGAGTTGCTAATGGTAAGAAATTCACGCCGCCTAGAGACACCAAAGGTGGTAATGCGTGCGTTGCCAACCTGAGGCCGGGATGTTAGGCCTCAAGCAAAAGCAAGTTTACCGGCCATCTTACCGGAATACGTTATGACGTTATGGTGGCAGGAATAAGTAAGGCGGTGGTACCAATCCGGGTGAGTCGCTACGAAACTCTACTACCTTGTCAGATGTCACGATGTTTGTGACGATAAGCCTCTGCTCACCTTCGAGGTGCCTAGCAGAAAAGCAGATGGTCTAATCTGCAAAGGAGCCTCCTCCTCCTCCTCCTCATCTTCCTTACGACGACCCGCTGCGGACGTCTTGGCAGGGTATAGTTAGCGCCGAGATCGTCTACTTAGACAGGTGCCCTGCACAGAACCATACCATGGATAATCCCGGAATACAGCCGAAGCCTAACGCTTGGTGCTCCCACGTTGGGTAATCGTGTTATCCCCTGACGAAAGGCTTTTTAATACTTGTCAAGCGACCATATAAACGCTCCACCTTCAACCATTTCACATCCCGATCTAGTAAACCTAGACCTTATTATGGTTTGCCAAGATTATAAATGTCGATTTTTGGGAAAGACACAGCCCTTGAATGTTGTAAATATTTCCTATCTACAACCTTTTCTCTCTGCACACGTATAAACGCACATTTACAGTTATTCCAAACACTATTCTGTAGTCACTACTAAATGTATGAAATATATAATACAAGCTGTTCCGGCAAACTTCATTCTGCCAGTTTGTATGGGAAAAATGAAATGTTGGTTTTCTTAGTTTACTCGCTGTTGTCCTGGATAAAATGTACCCTATATGACCGTCTCGTTGTTTGAGTGGCTCACGCACATGCCTAACTACATCGACCAAACGCGAGGCTCGGGTTCGATTCCCGACGGGGGCAGGCATTTGTGTGATGAACATTTCGATGTCTGATGGTCTGGGTGTTTATTAAATATATTCTGGTATCTATTTAAGTAGTTTTTTGTATTTGAATCGTTGACTAACACTCAGTGCCACCACCATAGTAGTTTACGGATAGGGATAAATTAATTTACGTTATTTTTTTGTGGTAATAAGTAATCATGTAATCAATGCAAAATACAGTGTATAAATAGTAACTAAATAATTGAAATTAGTAATTTGTTTAAAACCTGTTAAAATATTTGCACACCACAAGTTGGTAGAATATGTTGGAATGCTTAAATAACTTTGTAACATTTTTGTTACACTCATATCTGCAAATAAATATTCTTTCTTTCTTTCTTTCTTTTGTAACACAAGTTTATAATTTGCCTAATTTGGCGTAAGATTCAATTCATGTTACTTGTCCAGGGATATTTATTTATTTATTCTAAGCTACCTTCCCATTAATTTTCAGCCGCATCGTTTTAACTATGTAACACTTATATACATTATTCATTATTTCTTTCACACATATGTAACTAATCAAAAACCATGAATATTGGTCCAGCAGATCTCGAGTTATAAATGTTGTAACAAACTGGGTCTTCGTTTTTTAAATATAAGACATTAAGTCTGATTTATTTGACACAAATAATGAGGTCATCCATGAACAAAACACGAAATATGGTTTCACTTCCTCTACACAACCAATAGTCTAGCTTTAAATTCCTTACTAAGGATGTACACAAACGATTTAAAGCCAGACAAAACCACAATGGACTCAAGCTATCGCCTTGGAAAATTCCTGATCAATCATTTTCGAATGAAGTACAACAACTTTATGTTTCCGAGATTCCGAATATGTACATATACAATTTGAACATACATTATGTGAATATGGACAAATGCAACGGGCCTAAACACATAACCGCGTTACTGTACCGCGCCGCAAAAATTGTCGGGTTGCGCTGCGGCGTTGCGGTGTCATAGACGTTTCTCAGCCATGGACCATCGTGAGAAATTTAATGCTTCTTTATTAAAAGAAACATACATACATATCTTCACGCCAAGTCCCTTACGGGGTAGGCAGAGAGTATCGAGTGCCAGACCTCACGATCCTGACAAACCTGTCTTGCTTCCTTCACATTCATAACCCTTTTCATACAATGACACTGGTTTCGGAGACTCTTGACACCACCCCCGGATAATATCCGATTGATCTGATCGTGAAATGTCAGCCTTGGTCTCCCCGGGTACCTACATCCATCCACATTCGCATTGTA
>NJDC01006823.1:57210-76639 GCA_002245475.1 Calephelis virginiensis | reverse complement strand
GAAAAATCCAATTTTCTTATTGTTGGCCGACCCGGGATTCGAACCCGGGACCTCATACAGTCAAGTCCAACACCCGGACCGCTAGACCACAGAGGCGACCACTGTAGTAGACTTCATAGCAATATATTGGTCCAAACAATAACATCGAACAGCCGTCATGTTTTCATATCTGAGAACACATCTTACTTTGACTGTCAAAAACAATACCACTCTCGCATGAATATGAAAAAAAGGTTTGGAAGACGTGCGGCTATAAAAGTTGTTGCAAAGACAAACTAGAAAATCATCATCCTTGTTCAAAAGAAATTTAAATGGTTGCGGTACGCTGATAGAGGTGAAACATTGGAATTATTTAATAAAGGCAATTTACACAGTAGTGTACACACATACATAGCTGTTACCTGCAAGAACCCGTTGTGTGGTCGGAATTAAAACTATATGTTAATCCAGGTCACAATCTATCTTTGTTCCAAATTTCAGACAAATCCGTTTAGCCATTCGAGCGTGAAAGAGTAACAAACATACAAACATCCTTACAAACTTTTGCATCTATAATGTTTGTAGGATACACAGTAGGCCACTGCAAGCCATTGCAAATTGTATAAATCTACGTTATAGATATATTCATCTCTAGTTGCATTTCGAAAAATCTCAAACCCCCTTGTTGGTCCGGGCTCCTTTGTAGAATAGACCATCTGCCTTCCTTGCCAAGCAGCTCGTAAAAGGCGAGCATAGGCTCACCATCACTAAAACCGTGACATCTGACTAGTTGGTAGAGTTTAGCAGCGACTCGTCCGGATTGGTACCACCTCCTTACCTATTCCTGCCACCATAACGTATTAACGTCATGACGTGTTCCGGTTCGGAGCGTAAGGTAGCCGGTAAACTTACTTTTGCTCGAGGCCTAACATCCCGGCCTCAGGTTGGCAACGCACCATTACCACCTTTAGTGTCTCTAGGCGGCGTGAATTTCTTAACATCAGGAAATCCATCTGCTTGTTTGCCTTCCAATATCATAAAAAAAACCCTTGTTTGTGGAGCGAGATCCGATGCTTAGTTTTAGAAGTTAAATGTTTCTTAATATATGTTTCCAATTCAGGTATAAACTACGGGACTTCTACAAAATTTAGATCACCGTGGCTTTGGTAGGTATCAAATGGCAAAGGTGTACGTACATCCAGATTGGTTATGCTGCTTTTACTATTCCGCTATGGCGACAGTTCTCGATGTTGTAGTGTTCCATTTTGAAAGGTCGGTGGAGTTTCATTTAGGCGGAAAACTTGCACACGTGGTCAAAGATCTCTGAAGACGGTGCGGCACTAACTTATGGCAACGGTTTTCTCTTACAGTTAGGATAGCCATCTGCTAGTTCGATATGTCGTAAAAAAAATGGAAATTTGTACTCAATAATAGACCTTAGATACCCGAGAAACTTCAATGATCCCAACTTAATAGAACAGTTGTTCTTTTAAACTTTATGAGAAGTTCTGTCTGTTAATTGATCTCCGTTTATTAGTCAACCAGTGTGCGGGTATTTTGTTCACACATGGCGGTGCAGGTTACATTAATTCTTAAAAAGTGCGATATGACACTGACCTGGTTGTGGTAGTGCGCCAATGGATGATGCGGCACGTGCCGCATCGCCGGGTGCAGCATTTCGGGGCTTGTGCTGCTACCCTCTACCGCCTGAAAAAAAAATGTTTCTTTACAGCACATCGCTTCAACAAAATGGAAAGCCTGGTTTCAAATCACACTTTACGCTACAGGTTTTAAAGAAATGCGATCCTCGTCGAGAAGCTCGTCTATGATAATTTTGTTATCAAGATTTATTATATTCCATCTAACCGGTGTCGCTGTCAAGCATAATCAGGGGATCGGTTATATAAAAAATAAACAAATTGTCAAGAGTTTCCGAAATCGGCGTGTTTGTATGAAAAGGGTGATGAATGTGAAGGAAGCCAGACAGGTTTGTCAGGATCGTGAGGTTAGGCACTCAATACTCTCTGCCTAGCTCGTAAGGGACTTGGCGTGAAGATATGTATGTATGTATAAACAAATTGTGGAAAGTACAAGTAATTTTTATAAATTTTAAAAATACAAGTAAGTTTATAAATTGTGTCTACTCTACAGTAGAATTCTACAAAGCGCCGACGATTTGCAGCACAGAAACTCTTACCAGGAATATCGTCACTTATATCCGGTTAACTTGACTTTTATAAGATAGACAGAGGGGTTTCCAGACACCTAAAACGAATCAAAATGTGAGATGTTAGTCTTTCTACGTAGGTAACTTTACGGAATATCATACTCTACATACCGAAAGACGACAGTATGGAAACAGAAACCAAGTAAAACACATAAAAACCAACTTATAACCTTCTCCTTTCTGAAATCTGTTAAAATCCGCTTATTATTTTGGTTTTACTATAGTGGGAAGTACCTTCATGCCCATATCCCTGAAATGGGGTAGACAAAGGCACAACCTGCCCTGGCACGACTAGCCGAAGGCACTAAGTCCTACAAGGTGATAGATGGCAATCCTATCGCCAACCTGGCACATATCCAATATAAATATCTACAGTAGGAAGATAGGGTATACATAAGTCTATTTTCCCACTCGACCTATATTAAAATGATCGTTTATGGATTTTGCCGTATAACATGTAAGGGAGCTCACCACAGGTTGTTCATCCTTTGCGTCGGCCTCGTCGCCAAGTTCGACCAGCTGCAGCGCCTCCTCGAGAAGGTCGAAGCTGGACTCCTCGTTCACAAGTTCACCCGGTAGCTCGCCCTGGATCAAGTATTCCCCTAGAACAAATAATCAGAAAACATTAGTTATAATTAACATAATGTTACCTTAGTAGACAGAAGTTCTTCGAGCAAAGACATGCCTATAATATTTATGGTGTCTATATGCCTTGGTTATGTCTAACCACCAGGAAACCCTAACCACCAGAAAACCCTTGCGCTAGTCCGCTATTTCTTCACATAAAATAAAATAAAAAATTGACAGACGTACAACTTTTACACGAAATTAAAAAAAGTTCCTAGGTTGGGAGTAGGTAGGTACCTACCGATAATTTTTTTCCCGTCAAGAATAACATTTTTCGCGAATACATACATAAATGCAAATATGTATAACACACTTCATTACATCTCATAGTACGAGTAGGTACAATTATTTAACACCGCACATCCATGGCGGCGGTTTCAGCTTCCGTGACACACAAATTTTCGAAAATTCCGCGCCGAATCGATTTTAATTAAACTAGTGGTCGCCCATTGGTCAAAATTCGACCATAATCCATTTTTACATCTTGTTGATAAGAACGCTATCTTCATTTCTCAAGACCAACTACTTTGTTTCCAAACTTTATAGCGCGCCATCTGTGATCTTTTATCGTTATCATCAATATATTTGTTTGTGTGTGTCAAATGCATCGTAGTGTGGATAATGTTTTATTTATTGATTTAATGTACTTAACAAGCATTGTTTTTGAAAAATATTAGCATTCTGCACTTCTCCTACACATAAACTATAAGTGTGCCAAATTTCATGCTCATATCTCCGCGCAATTTTCGTAAAAAGTACCCCAAGGACCCCAAGTTTTGGCATCACGTATTAATATATAGATTTAACATGAAGATACAAGTACAAAGAAATAAGAGGAAAAACATAGTTTAAGATCTGAGAACTTTTCTTATAGCTCAAGTGAATTAGAGTAACGAGTTTAAAAAGTACCTACGCGAAGCTGTGAAGCGTGGACATCATTTTTTTTTAAGTAATTGTCTTCAAAACCCTATTCCCGAAGGCACTAGGCACAGCCGGGGCACCCATGATTAGCCAAAGCCTAAAGATACTTATGAGACGAACAATGTGAAAGGTTCCAAACGTATAGTGAATTTGGCATTTATCCAATCCCGGGCAAAGTTACTTTTATTAGAAAATTGAGAAACAAATTTTAATTTGCCCGACCGGGAATCGAACTTGGGACCATATGTAGTCAACGCCACACCAGACCACTAGAACACGGAGGCAATCAACAAGTGATTTAATTAACAATAGTCATAACAATAGTAATAAACATGAAAAATTTAACAAACGAACAATAAATCATAATAGCTTTAACAAGGATGCAGTAAAAGGATTTGTCATAAGTCTCACACTGGCGACTACTGGAGACAAACAAAAAGTACGTATAATGCGATTAATATATTTTAGGGTTCAACCAAACGGCACTCAAAACCTCTGATACTAAGTCCAACTCACTGAGCAGATGCGTGCACTTTTTGAGGTAAAGTTTAAATATCTTATAGGTACTAGCTGATCCGACAGACGTTGTTCTGTCCTAACTATAAATACCCTTTTTTTACTTTTTTTAACTTTAGATTTTTTTACCTGACTCTAAATAAAGAGGAGGTACTCAGTTCGACTGTATGATTTTTTTTACAAAACCACAAGGCCAATAATAAACCGATTTTGAAGATCTCGCAAACTATTTTTAAGAGATAGATCATGATTCCGAGGTATTCCCATATTAATTTTATTATGATTAGACTAGTGGTTTGTGATTGATACTTAAATAGCTGATCCGGCGAACTTCGTTCTACCTGTTCATTTTGAAAAATATATGTTTTTAGATAAAATATTTTTGCCAGTTGGTCGCAGTCGAACGAGAAAAAAAAGTATACTATGTCCGTCTCTTGGTTCGAAGTTACCTGCCCATCAATTTTCGGCAATCAGTTCAGACTTTCTTAAGTTATCAATACTTTCCATTTTCCGACTGTGTTAACAAAATCATAATTAATATGACGATGGGGTCGTCAACATAGACAACAATGTATGCATTATCACTTCATAGTATAAAACAAAGTCGTTTCCTCTGTCCCTTTGTATGCTTAAATCTTTAAAGCTATGCAACGGATTTCGATGCGGTTTTTTAATAGATAAAGTGAAGAGGAAGGTTTATAATATGTATATTTCATAACCGTGAGAAGCTGGGGCGGGCCGCTAGTTAAGTATAATTCAAAAATACTAATAGGATGTTGATAAAATTTCGGACCATTTCGGAATAATTTGCTATCTTTGGAAAAAAGGATATTGATTTCTACGAAACTTTTATTAACAGTTCAAAGAGATAAGGGGGATCTGATGTTCTTCTTTTGCCAAAGAATAAAAATAAAAAACAACTTAGAACTTTTGTAATCTACCAAGTACTTTACAAATTTATGAATATTGACATCTAAGACTCGCTCAGGTCGGCAACGCACCTTGAACCTTGAAATCCTTCTACTTACTTTCCTTCCAACTCTCTATGGTATTTTATATTGTAGTCACAAGTACACAACAGAACCACTAAATTATTATCTAAATATTTCTGTGGAATTTTTGAAAGAAGTACTACCGCATTGTTTAGCAATGGTCAGCCCTGTGGTATCCCTTGGGACAAAAATGGCTGGGGGACAACAGAAACGGATGTTCGGCAGCCACTAGCTCTGGTTTTACAATCCCCATGAGCGTGGTAATTTGGTATTTATATTGCGGTATAATAAAAAAAATCGTTTTTCTGCCGACGTAAAGTCAGTGCTCGCAAGTGCAGTTGCGCTTTGGAGAATACGAAAGGTCGGTGAAGTGATCCGCGACAGCGGCATAACATTTCAGATTCTTGTTGGCAGCGCACCGTTTTCCGTCTTTGGTTCAATCAATATCCTTTTGCGTATTGTTTCCAAATCCATAACAAAATTAAAAAAAAACAAAAAGTTAAATGTGTTGCCGCTATATTTTTTAATTAATGTCAAATCATTCTGGGATCGTTCGGGTTTTAAAAGTCAATATAAGAAAATATAAATTCTCTTAGATTTCAATGATTAAAATAATACGGACTATAGAATGGTCAAAACATCTAAACTCAAAGTCTTACAACAATAAAAAATTAACACTCTTTGAACACATTTTTTCATTAAGCACTATCTAAAATTGGCGTCTCAACCAACAACATGCTGCCACTGCATCCAAGTGTAGCATGTTATTAGTTGAATGTCAATTTTAAGCAGTGTTTAGTTAAACAGGCGTCTAATTTTGTTGTGGAAAGACGGTAAGTATCTAAGCACTTATGCATTATTTCTACCAATCTTATAATCAGACTTATTAGAAAAGTCTCATCAATTGCCGATACCATCTAAAAGTCAGACACACAAAAAAACAGAAGCTTAAACTACTCTGCGTCGTGGGTTAATTCTTATTAAGGCATAAAGTCATTTAAAGACTTATCACACCTCAAATCAAGTCACATTATACTCAAGCCTATGTCAACAACAAAAAAAAAGAACCTGTCAACCAGTGGCACTGACAGTCAAACAAAGGAGGTTTTACAATAATCTCCCTTTTGTCGAAACTAAAATAACGGTCCGCAAAGGGTTGAAAAAAACACCGCAAATTTTCGGCACAGTTATTTGCATTGTGCGGTCAGTAGCGTTTTGAATTTGGAACAAAAACGCAATTTTTTTTGTCGCATCGTAACAATTACCTCATCTGAATAAGCATAACCGATTTTTGTAACTGTCTATTACTGTATATTTTTGGAAAAATATGTTTTTAATTAGTTCCAGGAAAAAAAATGTTTTTAGAGAAACCAAAAAATATCTCAAAAAAGGTGACTGATATAATTTTGATAAGATATATACGTACGTCGCATGACACCCAAGCTAATAGTGGTGAGTTGCCAACTTGCTATAGACCTTTCAGGATTTGTGAGATACGCTTGTGGGCTTTATACACCAAATATTGTAATGGTACGCACCATGTGGCCATCATGTGACCTGTGGCTGGGTTTTAAGTCTCTTGTGTCAGTGTAAGGTTGGATAGAAACATAACAGTGGCGAACATTAACTTTATGGCGCCATGACTGGAATAAGGGGGTTAAATGAACCTAGGTGCAATCTTAAATATAGAAAGCAATTACAACAGGGCCAATGTTTGCCATTATTTTATGTATTTTGGAGTAGGTAACTAAAAAGGCAAACTTAGAAAACTGTAGCTAGGCATCACAAAAAATTCTGTTTCTTTAGGCAGACCGCGGAATGTATCTAGTTTAAAATTCTATACATATTCGGAATGTCGGAAAGGGCTCCAACGACTTTTTTGCGTCCGATATTTCATACCATTTTTTTTTAGTTTACTACTTTGTGAGAAAATCTAATATTGGGAGCCCTTTATCAACACATCTAAGTCTAAAACTAATTTACAAAGTATCTACCCCATTTACAGGCATGTTAAACAATTATACCTACATCTATACTGAATATCGAATCTAAACATTTTCAATTGTCTTAAGCATGGATTTAGGATGTTCAAAAGCCGTTTAGTTAATGGTTATAGACCACGGTCTAAGAAACCAGGATCTGCTAGCGTAGGAATTTAATCCATTTTGATCGAAGCGATGGCACTATAAAGTATATCCCTACTAATATTATAAATGCGAATGTAAGTTTGTTAATTCATCATCATGAAACTTATAACATGTTCTTAAGTTGTAGGTCATTAAAAGTAGGTACGAGTAGCACAGGATACCATTTTAACGTACTGAACGCGAGCAAGGACGCGGGTAAAATCTAGTGATATAAGTTTTGAATTTGTACAATGTTAATGGAGGTAAAAATGTTTTGTTAAATGAACGCTAGCAAAAACTTGAAAAGATATATTACAGAGAATTGCAAATTGGTTTTCCCCAAATAAATATTTTTTGGAAACTGCAAAGAGTTTGATGATACGAGGGTGGATCCAAAAGTTCTAAGCCCGACCAAGAAAATGACAGAAAAGTGGGTCTAAATTTATTTTTATTTTTCGACATAGACTCCATCTAGCTCAACACATTTCTTCCACCTGACCTGCAACTTGTTTATCCCCTCGAAAAAAAAAAGATTCCGGAATGTCGGCGAAATAGTCGTTTACTGCGACTATCACCTCATCTTTGGTCGAAAATTTCGAGCCACCCAAGTGTTTTTTTTAAATTTGGAAATAAATGATAATCCGAGGGGGCTAAATCCGGCGAATAAGGTGGGTTGCGTCAGAATTGCGTCAGATTGCTTCAAACACATAATCACAGAAAATTTATATTGTCCAGTATCGGAATGAAACTGCGCACAATAAATCAATATGACACGTACTAACAAATGACGGTAGATTTTAAAAAGATATCATAGCTCCATGTAGGTTAGGCCACGAACTTTTGGATCCACCCTCGTATCATTTTGGTACAAGCATCTTGTAAGGTACCTGAATCAGTATATTTTATCGAAGTACTTATGTTTTAACGAGTTTTGAAAGCAAACATGCAGTCGTATCTCCTAATGGTAAGAAATATACGACATCTACACCATACATTACCAATGGTGTTAATGATGCGTGGTCAAAGCCATAGAGTAAGGTATTAGTAAGTTTACCAGCTACAATATCCTTGAAGGAATATGTAGGGCGATTCGTATTCACAATAATCTACACAAATACACATTTTCACGCCAAACTCCTTTAGGGGAAGAGTATCGCGTCCCAAGTGTCACGACTTCTCCAGAGCTTCTTGTACAAACGCTTTTTGTACAAACACGTCGGTTTCGGATACTATTGACACCACGCTTAAATAATACCCTAACAATTTGATCGCGGAATGTCAACCTATGTGCCTACAACTATCCACATTTGCATTACATATCTGTTTTGTTTATCAATTATCTGTCGTTCTTTCCACGAGACCAAACCAACGAAGCATACCCTCCCTTTCTTACTTTAACAACACTTTTTTTTAATCAATCGCCTCTGTGGTCGAGCGGTCCGGCGTCGCACTTGACTTCTTGAGGTCCCGAGTTTGATTCCCGGGTCGGAAAACAAAAAAAAACTAGAAGATGTATATTTTCTAATAAAAACAACACTGAAAGGGATAGGCTTTGTGTCCGGTTGGCGATGGGCTTGCCACCTATTGTAGGACTTATGCCCGATGTCACCAAGAGCCCCTATACTTTAGGGACCTTTTAACGTTTCTGATAGGACTGTTTCTATATAAAACAGACCCCTAAAATACGTTAAAAGGTCCCCTAAATATAGGGGCTATTGGTGAAATCGGGCATTAGTGTCTTCGGCTAATCGTGAGTGCCCTGGTTGTGCCTCTGCCTACCTGAAGATACTTTTTTTTTACATTGTTTTTCTTTGAATCTCACTATCACTTTGATCACACTGTTGAAGTAACACCTATAAGCTCTACTACCTAGTAAACCACTATTTTTGAAATCAGGGACGAAGTTGATGACGTCACTTTGGTACAAATTGTCATACCTATGGATATACCAAGCCTAGTTATTACGTTCTTTGTTAGATACAAGTCTTAATAAATTCATTTTCTAGTCAACCAAATATGCGGTAAAAATTGTACAAAGTGTAGGTATGTCTAATCTTATTTATAGCCACTAAATCCGAGCCTCTGATTGGTGGACCGTGAAGGGCAACATGGCGGACGCATGTTTTTTTTCGGCCGGACGAGGGACAATTGATTGATCTTTTTTGTGGCCTTTTTTCTCATTAGAGGAAAATCGACGTTTGGATATGGTTTTATAAAAATACATCGAAGGTTGTAAAAATATTTAGTTCTTACGTGTAGTTTGGAAATACTTAAGTTAATACTTAAGCTATACTGGCTTTATCGCCCGCGCGGAGACACAACTACATTTCTTTTACAATCGTAGATATTTAGCAGGCCCTCCTGCCTGCAACCTTAATAATTCACATTTTTCAACCATCTCGATGAATAAAGGGTTAGCTTGCTAAAATACCATCAGTGCTTATTTTTGTCCTACTCCGGTCTGGAGGGTTAGATAATCGGCAAATTAACTTACTCAAGTGGTTCAGGCAACGCATCATCAACATTTTTGTTGTCTATAGGGTGATGAGTCGTTCATTATTATAAAACAAATGTTTTATTAAAAGTGAGGCTGAATATATTAGGGGATCAAACCTTGCGCCATGCTCTAATAGGTAACACGACTGCAGAACAATTACATAAACATTACCGAAGCAGTACCAAACCCCAAACAAAGCGCAGCCTTGACAATGACTCCGTCACGCGGCCGCCGCCGAAAGTGAATCGATCCACGATAGCTATAGATCAATGATCTATTTATAAATCTTTTTGACGTGTCACTATTTCTAGATTGGATTTAATCGATTTACAATTAAAAGCATCGTTACATTTAGATTAACTTTGGATAAATTTAAATCGTCGCGTACTACAAATAATTAAAAAATTAACAGATGTAGCGTAAGCGTTTTGGTAATTCCTAAAACTGGCACTCGCAACAAAAACAACAAAGTGCGACTTGGTGAATTTTGTAGTGGGTTCTTTAAGAATGTTGGCGAGGAACATGAGAACTTGGATCGTTTCCCGAGCTCGGACTCTTTTCGTGGTTTAGTTCACGTGGCCTTTCATCTGATTTGTTACTCCCAGTATTACTTGAAAGATCTCCCGCACAGGTTCCAAGATGTAGGCAAAAATGCCTTATACTACGCATTTATAAAATATTTTTGCAAAGGAACGCCTGATTGAATAGAATATTTTGGATATTTAAACGGGTTACTTAAACATTTATATTTTGATACTTCCAGATACCTAGGACGAGGGTACTATTAATAGTACCCCAACAAATATTAAAAATGTAAGTGGGACTTGCTGGGATAGTGACTTAATTTACTAAGACCACTTGCAGGTTTTTGGGTTAGAATTCTTAGACGTCCATTATACGGTAGGTTTTATTGTCCGTTTTACCAGTCATGACAGATGTAAAATAAGCCTTTATTTTGCTAATTCCGAGTAAGCAGTGTAACTGTTGTGGCAAACAATCCTTCAAACGACACAGAATCTGACAAGCCTAACTGACGTTCCCACCACCCACCTCCGCGACCAGAATACGAATAAACGAAGAGGATTTAATGAGAGATTGTAAGTTGTAGGTTGAACAATTTAATTCTACACTCCTAGGCCTTAATGACAAACATGCGCCGATAAAAAGAATTAAAGTAAAACATAATCCTGCTCCCTAGATCACTACAGAGCTAAAGGATATAATGAGGCGGAGAGACAGGGCTAATCGTCATTACAGGAAATTCCCTACTGATTGTAATTTCTCTCTTTACAAATCGTTGCGGAATCAATGTAACAAGCTTTGCCGATCTGCTAAGCGTCGTTATATCTTTAACATAGTATCCACTTCCAACTCTGGTAAAGTCTGGTATTTATTAACATCTCTAGGTATTGGTAAATCTAAAGCAACTGGTGTGAACTGTTTAAATCTCAATGACCTTAATGCTCACTTTTCCAAACCACCTGTTGTTTTAGATGACGTCCGAAAATCGTTGACTTTGTCGAACTTATCTTCTGTTGCACTCCCCTCATGCTCTTCTTTCTCTTTTGAACACGTCAGTGAAGAAGAAGTCAAGAAACATGTACTAGCAATTAGTTCCCCAGCCACTGGAAATGACGGATTGTGCTCTCGTATGTTTACACCCATTCTAGTTGAACTTCTCCCCGTCCTAACTAATATTTTCAATCATTCTTTATCAACAAATACTTTCCCCTCGGTTTGGAAAAAGGCTATATTATACCTTATTTCATTTGTCTTGTTCAGCTTTCACAAGGTTAACGTCACACGGAATGGTGACATCAACAATAAATGCTTGGCGTTTTGACCAGTCTGCCATCACGACATCAGGCTTATTAGCGGCAATAGTCCTGTCCGTGATAATAGAGCGGTCCCAATAGAACTTGGCATGGCTGTTCTCTAGAACTGGTTAGGGTGTGTACTTGTAATATGGCACTTCAGACAATATAAGACCGTAACGGAGGGCAAGTTGCTGGTGAATAATTTTGGTCACTTGGTTATGCCTGTGCAAATACTCGCTATTGGCAAGACGAGAACAACCGGAAATAATATGTCGTATAGACTCACCAGGATGATGGCATGCCCAACATATGTCAAAAGTGCCATTCTTCATGTATTTCCGGTAGTTATTGGTCTTGACAACCTCGTCAGCAATAGCACAGGCAAAACCTTCGGTATCTCCAAAAATATCACTAAATCGCAACCAAGAGACGGACGCCAGTTAATCAACATCAGATCCATATAGAACCTGATGGAACCGTCCATGTAACTCTTTGCTCTTCCATAGATCTAAGCGGTCCTGCGTGCTAAGCACCATCGGTTTACGCCAATCCTGTTTAGCTAAGGAGAGTGGTGTTAATCCGTTATCCACTGCCACTACGTCGCGATGCATTCCACACTCAACATTATTATATATTTCACGGTTATGAAGGTTTTTGACAAGAAAGCCACGTCCCCCACATTTAAGTGGAATATATAATCTTATTACGTATGAGCGTGGATGATGTGTACGGTACGTTGTCAGTAGTTTACGGATTTTACGATCTGTATTTTATTATTATTATTATTTGCCACAACAGTTAGGTACACTGCTTACGCGGAATCAGCAAAATAAAGGCTTATTTTACATCTGTTATAATAGATTTCCGCAAAGTAACGCCTGATTCAATAAAAAAATTACCAGTCATGGCTATGACTGACGTAAAATCAAGCGTGTAAAAAGTTGACTGATGTTTGCATGATGTCAATATCATCAAATGGTTAACAAACATTCAAACATAATACAGTGACAGTGGAAAAACTAGCAAAATCTACCGTGAAATGGTTGGTTAGTAATAGAGTTCAATAACGACGACGATTCGTCCTTAGGAATAATAATAATTATGCCCTTAATAACGTTTACAGCATCATTCGCACCTTCTCCTACAAAACTATGCAACGTCAGTTCTTGCGATTTGCTTTTGCGACTAAGAGTCTACGCAAGCTGGTTAATCGTTACTCGTAGCACCCAGGTCTTAGGTTAACAGTATTGGAATAAAAAAGTCGCCTATTTACTCCTAAGACGTGGCCTAATCCCACATTGTTACCAAAATCGGAAAACAACGCGGCAAGCATTATATATTATAGTAACTGCATTAAAATTAAAAATTCAATATATCGCTCTAATTAAAGAATTTTGATGCAACATAACCGCCTCGTTGGCTTTTGACTCAAGTTCGCATCCCGACCAAGATTTACATTTGCATGATGAACATAGGTGCCAGTATTTCTGGATTTTTATTATTTCGCCTCTGTGGTCTAGAGGTCCGGGTGTTGGACTTGACTTCATGAGGTCCCGGGTTCGAATCCCGGGTCGACCAACAAAAAGAAACTTGGATTTTTCCAATTTTCTAATATTTTTTTTTTATTAGTGAAGATACTAATAAAAAAAAAATTTGGTCGGGATTGGAAATGTGCCCGGTTGGCGATAGGCTTGCCATCTATCACATTGTGGGACTTAGTGTCTTCGGCTAGTCGTGGGTGCCCTGATGGTGCCTCTGCCTACCTCTTCGGGGAAATGGGCGTGAAGATACTTTTTTTATTAATATATTTGAAGTTTTCAACAAAATTAAGTTGACATTCAAGTATATTTAATTGTTAGTTTTTGACTAACACCAATAACACACAAAAAAAATTGCTAATGTTGGGGTTAGATAAATTTGTGTAACTTGTAGATACAGTGTTCTATGTTTATAAAGCAACAATATTTTTTTATTGTCTAATTTTAATATAAAGTAGTTTGAATTTTAGTTTGGACAGCTGACCATCAAGTAGTAAAAACAGGATTAAAATTTGTTTAGAAATTTTCCAATTTAGTTTCGATATATGTTTTAATTTTTGAAATATCCTACTAATCAATTAAACTTTTTACCTTTTTCAGGAACATAATATTCAAAATATTATACTATCAATACTGTAAATAGGAAACATTCACTATATTATATATATTCACTATATATATTCATTCAATAGGATTTTCAAAAAAATTCCTAGTGTTAACTAAAAGCTCTCCGGGCGAGCAAACCCGCGGACAGCAGATAGCTTTTCGTTACAGAAGGGTCGCTGTATCTATCAAAAATTAAACAAAATTATCTTCCATCTACAATTTACTATCAGCCATCTTAACAAAAAGAGGTCTCTCAACCGCAATTACATCAAAGGCGGTATCTACGTGTGAGCGGGACGGGGTCATCCCTCTCGCTCTAACTATTTAGCTGAGTAGGGTGGCCAACATGGGAAAAAGTTAATGATCTTTTTATAAGCATTCCATATTGACAGTTCGGGAAGGTTGGCGCAAGTGGGTTTTCAGGACATTCATACTACTTTTCACAATAATAAAAAAAACAATTTATGTTAGTAGCCTCATTCGTCGAGGGGTTAGCGTGGCGTTAGCGAGGAGTAGGTTTGATTCCCGACAGGGATAGGTATTTGTATAAAGGAATAGTTGTATGTGTACAGATCCCTGTTTCTCTCTATATATTAATATTATTTTGGTATCTTTTTAAGTACAGCTAGGCAGTTACTAAGAAGGAAGAGCAAATCAAACACGTAAGGAAAGGCAACCTATTAAAAAAAATCGCAATGAAAATAAGAATTAACAAACTGACATTTTTTACATTTTCAAAAAAAATGTTTTTTTTTATTTTTATACAACCTTTGTTACATTTTCACCATATTTACAAAAAGGTGCGTACCTAAGAGGCACAACCAGGACACTCACGACAAGCCAAAGACGCGAAGTCAGACAATGTAATAGGTGGCAAACCTATCGCTAAACGGACACATAATATGCAATCCCGTTCAATGTTGTTTTCATTAGAAAATTGAAAAACACATTTTCTTTTTGTTGTCTGACCAGATGATCGAACCCGTGACCTCATGGAGTCATTTCTAACACCGGACCGATAGACTATAAAGGCGACAATAATATAGAATTGAAAAAATCGACGAAATGTACATACCTACCAACTCTCATACATGTACGATGTACAAACCTACTCCAATTCCTGGCGGACAGACCGATTTGGGTAATTTTACATATATACATATCTTCACGACATGTCCCTTACAGGCAGAGAGTATCGGGTGCCAGACCTCACGATCCTGACAAACCTGTCTGGCTTCCTTCACATTTATTACCCTTTTCATACAAACACGCCGGCTTCGGAGACTCTTGACACCACCCTCGGATAATATCCGATTGATCTGATCGTGGAATGTCAACCTTGGCCTCCCCGGGTGACCTACCTCCATCCACATTCGCGTTGTATATTTCTATCTTAATTCCTTTTTTCACAATTATGTGGAAGTCCAGGAAATATTTAAAAGATAAAAAAATGGAAAAAATTGCGAAGCAACTAGGAAAAACAAAATCTAAATTTTTCTCACATAAATTAAACCGGTGGAACGAAGTTCGCAGGGACAACTAGTGGTAAAAAATCGAAGCCTTTTGTTTCAGTAAGTTCACAGGCTACTTTAGAATCCAAACAGCGAATCAATAAAATTACTTATGCTACAGCTGGGGTTCCAACCAGTATTAATTATTTGAAGTTATTCGCCTATGAAAATAAAACAATATTTATTATAATCCTAATATTGTAATAAAATCATGGCCGCCTCTCCTAATTAGAGAAATATATACATAAATACACATGTGGGAAAGAGAAAGCAGACTATCCCATGAGAACATCAAGATGGCCGACGATCTAAACTAAAAACAATTGTCTTCTCAATTGAAAATGGTCGGTCCGTATTAACATTAATGAGTTTGGTCGTGATGTTGTAGCTTGCTTACATTCAAGCTCCGCATTTGACTTCGCACGCATATTTTTTTTATATCGTGCATCGATATCGGAATGCGACGACCTCATCGCCCGGCATTATATATCTATATGAATAAAAGAAAGTCGTGTTAGTATCTCTATTTATAGCTCAAGAACGGCTGCAGTGATTTGGCTAAAAACAGGAGACGGTCATAGGTTATTTTTGTTTGATTTTTCCCATACAAATTGAACGGGTGGAACTAAAGTTCGCCGGAACAGCTAATTATCAATAGTTTCTGGATACTTATACTAACGCAGTCAGATACCTATACCAGACAGTGGTGTGGTATTTAACGACACTGTCAAGGACAGGTAACATAGCTTTACCTACATCGCCTCTGGATTAGTGACAAGGTGGCCTTGACTACGTGAGGTCTCAAATCCGATTCCCGGTTCGGGCAACTCAAAATGTGTGTATTAAATAAAAACAACGGAGTGGGATGAGTACCTATCCTTTGTCAAAAGGTATCGATCGAAAGGCTCGAGGGGTTTCAATTTCAGCCGGGGGCGGACATTTGCGTGATGAAAATTTAGATGTCTGCATTTCCGGGTATAGGTGTTTATTTAATTTATTCCAGTACATTACATATTTTTTTACATTTAAGTATTTCTATGTAGCAGAATCGTTGACTAAGACTTACAACACAAGCATATAATTTGATTACTTTGTGGTTGGATTAAGTTGTGAGATCTCAAAGCACCTTCGACATTCATTTATACGAACAAAAAGCTAACGAAAATTTATGCACTACTTCTCCCACAATATCGGACAGAAAATAATTTGACCGGTCATTACATACAACTCCCAAACACGGCGAGACGAAAAACCTTCAAAGCAGATCTTCATCACAATACTGAAACGAGTTTTTACAATCGAATGACGATTTCAAGTCCCGCCGAGCCCGGACCCTGGTCGTGGGCGGTTCTTTGAAATACAATCGATATGTAGTTTGGAGACCCTTGACTCAGTCCTTGAGAGACCTTGTATTTCAAAAGGTTATTTTTTATACGGATTCGAAATGTTAAAATACTTCTGTACATATTATTATAAAATTTTAAAAGGCTATTGCTATTGCAATTCTAAACCCAATATCTTTGTAAAATTATCGAAAAAAGTAAGTATCTTTAAGCCCATATCCGCAAAGAGTTAGGCAAAAGCAGAACTAGAGCACACACGACTAGTCCAAGACATTAACAACTGCACTCAAAGACGTCGATTTACATTTAATACATAATTAACTAAGAGAAAATTTCGACTTAATGACAGATTAAAAGATAATTGACACCTCTGCGTGTTGTAAGTCCCACAATGTAGTCGTTTGCAAGCCTACCGCTAACCGATATTCAATACCGAGCCACCACATTTTTAGAAAATTAAAATAACATATTTTTTTTGACCGATCTTTAACAGTCCAGGATTGAATTCGAGAATCGGGACTCAGGAAGTCTTGTCCGACAGCGGACCGCTAGACCAAGGAGGAAGGTAGAATTATTGTTTAGGTGTTAGACAACATTAGCGATATATATATGGATACATATATCGCCAATTTCATCATTGATTAACCGACCCGGCGAACTTCGTATTGCTTGGTTTTAGCACATTACAAAAAAACATGTGCGCCAATTGACTTACTACCAGGAGTACATACCTACCAGGGGCATAAGAAAAAGGGAAATGTAGACGAAACGGATCTTGGATTCCGACGTTTTAATGTGATCCTGGATCAACACTAGGATGAATATAATGGAAATTGTGTGATTCAATAAATTATCTTGAGTCTGGATAACGGAACCAGACACACGAATCTGTTATTTATTTCTTTTCTATATGGCAATGATTCTTAGAATGTCAACCACAAAAACCAAATGTCGAGTAAAAATGTAAATCGAGCTATTGGGAATATATTTTGGTCCTTACGCGTAAAAAATGAGTAAAACTATTAAAAGAAGTGTGTGGCAGATATTTTTATGCATGACTATCAAATTAAAAGAAATATAACAAATAATTTTTCAAGTACGTGATACTTGAAAAATTATTTGTTATATTTCTCTTAATTAGGATATTCCAATAATTTGCTACTTTCAGAGTTGCCATACTATGATTTTTTTGAATTTGCCGCTGTTTTTGAGTGTCTAATTCCGTTTGCCAGCCTCTACCAGTATTTTCAGAATGAGAATCGAAAAAACTTCAGTCTAATTAACCATACAGTAGGTACTTGCGAGCGTCGAGATAGCTACCAAAAGATCTGACAACGAAGAAAATGCGACGAAAAAACTAATCGGGCTTCCCATTTTTAAAATCATTTACATTATACTAACCTACTCGAAAAGGAGAAGGATATTAATTAGTCGGTTTGTTTCTCAATTCGACTGCATGTGTTTTTGCATGTTATGAATATTTTTTGAAAAGGCATATTAAATATCACTTGAGGCATATTTAAAAAAAAATGATCAAATCGTGACGGCCACGTGTGCTTACTGCATTGCATGCATTTATTTGTTTAGGAAAGTTCTCAATTTCATATTTGGGTTTTTTATGCGAAAACTAGGCATTTAAGGAACTTTTTTCGATAGTTCTTTCTTTTAGTTTTTTTCAATAATATACATTATTTGTGTACTTGCGCATGGTTTGAAATTGGAGTAGGTTTTATGTAGATTTCCTCTATTTTAATAATTGTAATAAGCACTTACATCTTGCATTTCAATAATTACAAATCACATTACGAATTGCAGGCATGGGATTGGAACAGCTTTAGTTAAACCCCAAAAGTATAGAAAATATTTTGACATTGCGCGATTTTCGATGATGGATGAGCGATATTGAAACGAAAATGTCTCGCGGCCATTTTGTTATTTTGATTCATCGGACATATCCTCAGGGACTGAGAGGTGCTCAACTTCCTATATCTCCTAAATAGCTACATTTCATACTCAAAAAACTTATTCAACTTCTATGAGACGTCACAAATATTTTACAAGCGCTTTATCGCTACCAAATATCCACATATTTTATCTATAGATACCACATATCAAATTAAATTCAATTTTGTTATATATGTAGTATGTTTTGAATTTTGATGTTAGTTGATCGATCGTGATCGTCTTTTTTTTTACAGTAGATATAAAGAAATAAATAAATATCCCTCGACAAGTTACTTCACGCCCATATCCCGGAAGAGGTACGCAGAGGTACAACCAAGGCACCCACGACTAACCGAAGACACTAAGTCCCACAATGTGATAGGTGGCAAGCCTATCGCCAACCGGGCACATTTCCAATCCCGACCAACAATTTTTTATTAGAAAATTGGAAAAATCCAATTTTTTTTTGTTGGCCGACCCAGGATTCGAACCCGGGACCTCATGCAGTCAAGTCCAACACCCGGACCGCTAGACCACAGAGGCGACACAAGTTACCTACACTTATAAAACTGTATCAAAATTAAAACCGTAAATGAAATGTTTTTAAACGATTACTATGTATTGAATACAGGATAAAGAAAGGTTACCAAAATTTTTGTAAGTGTGTCTATTCACTTTTCACTCAAAAACTACTGAACGGATTTTTACCAAGTTTTGTATAGTAGTAACTTCTAGCCCTTGTCAACATTTAGTAGGTATACCTAACTTGCACCGCCGCATAAAT
This sequence comes from Calephelis virginiensis, assembly GCA_002245475.1. NCBI lineage: Eukaryota > Metazoa > Arthropoda > Insecta > Lepidoptera > Riodinidae > Calephelis > Calephelis virginiensis. The sequence continues at coordinate 57,211 of NJDC01006823.1, read as the reverse complement.
A
>NJDC01006823.1:25330-41444 GCA_002245475.1 Calephelis virginiensis | reverse complement strand
TAACAGTTTGTTTTAGTAACGGAATTCTCTCGGCACGATCTATTTTCGACGCGATGGTCCTCGGTAACCTATCCGCTTCAATCAGATCAGCTCCATATCCTATTAATTTTACATTTTCTTCCGTTTAACACAAGCATAGAAATTTCAGTTCAATCGGTAACTGGGGAGTAGATCAAATAATCTATTCCACCCAGACAAACATACATAACATGTTGCAAATTAAATAAAAACTTGTAATATATAGTACATTGATGGATTTATGTTTTTTATTTATTATAGCATTAGACAACGAACGAGAATAAGTACCCCGGGGAAACTAAGGCTCATTGGACCACTTAATTTTCTAGTAAAAACAATATTGATCTGGATTCGATATGTACGCGGTTGGCGATAAAACCTAACCTGTCGCTAAGCCTTATCATAGTGTGAGACTTGTGTCTTCGCCACTACCTACCTCTTCGGGGAAACGGACGTGAGGATACTTTTTGGAAACAGTATGCAGTAGTAGCAGTACCTCCAATTGTTATATCTATAGGAGCCTTATACTTGGATATTAGAATAGAAATAACCACTGGCATCATCTCAAAGCTGTCACCCGAAACCGGGTCCATGTACTAGTGTATACAACAATCATAGTTCAATTGATATCAATACAACAAAGCCATATTAATGGTGTTCGTCCCCCGGGATTGAGACGTACCCTGTCAGGGGGTCATTAATCACGGGATTTGTGGGGGTTTTGTGATACGGACAGATGTGTGGGTTATGTACATATATACATTATATACATACTTGAACAAGTCGTAAACGTAGGCCAGCCCGCGACTTTTAACTACCACTGTATTATAATTTTCCTTCACGGATATATCTACCTACCAGTTTACCGATTTTATCAAAGCAATTTAGCTTTGACGTTGGACCAATACATATCCTTGCAATAGTGAAAACTCTATCAAAATAGATACAATAGTTTTCATGCAATGCGGTAAAAAAGAAGGCAACATATCTAAAAGAATGTAGAGTTTTCTGAACTCAACATTTAGGAATATGTGACAAAAAGTGAAATTGATAATTTATGTACCTATAGAAAGTATGTAGATAAGTAATTAAAATCTGTCGAGGCCAAAAAACTAACTTTTTCGATACCTTTCAATCCAACTAAAAACAGCTATTTTTCGAAACAGAAACAAATTAAACAATGTAGAGTTCAGAAAACTCGATAACAATTTTTGAAAAATTTTAATCAAAACATAAAAAGTACATTTTTATATAGACATATCTCTAATTCTACTTCCTATAGGAATAAAAACAAACAGACATAATTCCTAGTGATAAGAAATATAATATGTCAGATATAAACAAAGGATGTTTACCGATGTGTTGATAACCTGATGTTTGGATAAAAAGCCTCTTGCGTAAGTCCAGTCGTACCCTTTCATGCGAAACGCAACCCAGCCATGATGAGTACTGACCATGTAGCGGTCGGGTAGGCATAGTACCAATTCGCGGAGTCTTTGTAGGAATCTACCACCAATCACAAATAGAACACTTGTTTAATCTGTACTTATAAAATAACATATCCTGACTGGCTGATTCATCATCGACGAGCAAACACTGTTATAGCCATGAAATTTGGTAATTAGGGTCGTTCTATTGAGTAGGACAATATTTTGGAAATTCTACCCCCAAGGAGGTGAAATAGGGGTTGAAAGTTTAAACGGAAAACAGTCATTTTTTAAGTTAGAAACATGAAACTTTATTTTTGGGCTACTCATTAAAATTGAGTGGATACATCTATAAGCGTTTCTGGAAGTTATAACGACGTTACCATACAAACTTCCACCACCTTAGATGAGGGGTGAAGGGGGTGAAAGTTTTTATGAAAACTTTTATTAATGGGCTAAATCAATAAATATATTAACTGCCACGGGAGCAAAGCCGCGGGTAAAAGCTAGTAATTTAATAAAGAGGAAGTATACACATAATTACAGATAAACATCATAGCGAATACACAGATACCTACTCGAGGTCCCCCCATGGTTTCGTGTTATCTTGCCAGCTAATCATGAGTCTATTTCGTACAAACACCGTGAGCTCACGCTCGAAGAAGATGGTAGAGACCCGACTCACTACAACTGTCTATAAATTTCGACTTATTTAAGCAAAAAAACACATTCCAGCTTCGTGTAGACATAGCACCACTACCATCGTTGGGTCTACAGATATTTCTTTCTATCATATTCGTTTGTGTATCGTTTTGAAATTTAAAACAAAGTATCCAAAATTTAAATTTGCATGGTATTTATTGGGATCAAAATTTAACATATCTTTATCTAATGTTAGTATCTTCAAGCTCGTATTACCGACGTTGTAGGCAAAGGTACATTTAGGATTAGTTGTAGGTATTTGGTCCCATAGCGTGACAAGTGGCAAACCTATCGGCAAAACTGATTGGGCAATTATCCAATCCCTGGCAAAGGCGTTTTTATCAAAAATTTAAAAAATAACATTTTGATTTGCCCGAAAATGAAATCGAACCCGTAGCCTCATAGGTATACCTAGTCAACGCCACACCGAACCACTAGACCATAGAGTCGGGAGAATGTTTTAAAATTGAAAACAATCTATCCAAATTTCTAATACACACGGTCTCTAATGGGTAAAAAAATAAACTAATATACAAGAACCCGACCGCTGAGTCAGAAACAAATTGTCATATTTATCATTTACGTAAAACTCAAAGAAGAAAATAACTAAAATATATACAAAACCCTAAAGACAATAATGACTACCTATTATTCACAAAATATACAGAAAGTATGCAGTCTACTGATCCATTGGAAGGCGGTGCCAAACCAAATATGTAGGTACTTACCGAAATAGGTAGTATACAAGTGTATGCAACAAAATACAATCCGATTGTTTTAAAGTTGTTTTATTTCGTCAGGAGTTCACTATTCTGAACTGTAATTAAAGCATACATTTTCTTTCAATCCAAAACCTAAATTATTCATTACGAAATATATTTTAAATTACGAACACAGCAGAGGGCGAAAAAAAAATCGATTATCTTTTAAATTTATAGAAGAACACGTTTTCGGCGGCGACCGCTTATAATGAGTCCAAAAACAACCATTTTATCTCGACACATAACCGCTATTTTGTTTTCAAACATAGAATACTTCAATGTATACTTAAACGCGGCTCTACATTTACTGGCTGTCAAAGTCGAGTGACAGCCGAATTCGAATTTCAAAAATCGAACTTTCCACAAGTCATGGTTTCGGCCAGTGTTCTTTGATTAATACTTTAGGGTTTTTTTATTCTGTGGGGTTCTTTTATTGGTTATATTATGTTCGATTCTTTTTCAATAATGGAATTATTGTTATATTTTTCAGCTGTTTTTAAAAAGCTTTGTTGGAATGAGATGTCATAGGAAGGATGCAATTGTAAGATATCCCTTTTCTAGCACAATATGTTAATATACCTTACACACAGTATTAATTATTTTTAAGTTGGAGTTAAAGAACCAAAAAATATATGAATCATTGGTTTATCGTCTTAGCTTAGACTGCAGTTGTTTGTCACGTTAACAAATTAGGAGCCATGGGTCCCTTTTTGTTTTCTTTCTTACACCTCTATTTGGCACGGTCTTTGGCCTAATAGTGAGTCTAATGCCATACTTTGATTATTCTTCAAATCTAGCTAGCATTTCTGGGATCACTATCTATTATCGTTTTTCTACAGTGTATAACGCTAACCAAATGCCTTGCATTTGGGCGTGCAATACAAAATTATTGTTATGTAGAATTCCTTTCTAACATTTGGTAAAAACAGCAACATCATTAGACAAATGATACCAACGCGCAGGGGCAGCGGGAGATAGGTTTTTTTACAATACCGATATTAACAATTTTACTCGCTCTTACTACACATCTGAACATTCGTAGCGTGATGTTATATGCCTTCAATTTAAACAAGCAGACGTATTCCTGACGTTAAGATATACCTACACGTCATCTGCATGTTAATATTTTACAAACCAAAGTAGGCATCTAGGGTGGCTCATGCAAAGTAACTTCACCTCCTAACCAAATTGACAAACCGGAACACGACAATATAGACTCGTGACCTGGGTATAAATATATTCAAAAACTGGATTGTGAAAGTCGTAATACAAAATTATAATTTTGAAAAACTCAATTTTTTAAAGCTGTTAAAGAAGAAATATAAAACACTGCAAAAAGACGATAAAACCAAACTGCAATTTTTAAGGACTGTAAAAATAGACGAAAGTTACGGATTTGATACCTGAATGAGCTGATTTTTTTTCTTTAAAATTTGTGGAAATATATTATAAGCACACCAAAATGTGCTAAAATGGAAATGTTCAAGAGAAAAAAAGATGAAATTCACATTTTATAATGAGCATATCATTATAAAATATGAATTTCATCTGTAATGATGAACTCATTTAATAGTATTACATAAATTTGCATGTTTCGCTTTGGGTCTCATAACTATCGACGTAATCGATAACAAAGGAATTAAACATTTCACCGAAGCAATCAAATTTTCTAAAGTTCAAACGGCAGAGTTGAATGTTAAGAGTTTGATATTTGATATAATTTTTTTTTAAATTCAAGGATATAGCACTTTGTTTAATATATTGAAGAAGCCATCCTTTACTTTTGCTTCATTTTTGTTCTGCGTTGAACAAATGCTCAGTAAATTTTTAAAGTTGTGTACACACTCGAAAAACATAATTCGTCTCCGGAATCGAGTGAAAACAGCCATATCACAAGACAAATGATGCGTCGCGAGGGGGGCAAGCGGAAGATAGGTTTTTAAACTATAACGATATTGCCTACTGGCGTATGAGCGCCAGGCACAAAAACGCCGACTGTACTAAATGGAATACAAAATATTTTTTCTAAAATTTTAACCTGCTGAATACTAGTAAATTTAGGCAAAGAATGTGTCTACCTGTAACTAATAACATAGTCTGTAATTAAAAAGAAATCTCTTAAAATGTGACCCTAGTTCCTAACACTTGATGTTAAGAATATTTGAAACTGGCGTATTTGTATGCAAAGAGTGATTAATATGCAGAAAGCTAGGCAGCTCTGAAAGGATCGTGACATTTGGTACTGAATACTCTCTGCATAAGGGATTTGGCGTTAAGGTATGTGTTGTATCATATTATAGAGGTCAGTGGCGCCGTGTGCTAGCGAGAGGTCTCAAGTATGAATACTCCTGACACAAAAAAGTAACTTTATTGTAGATGTTGCAAGGAGGGTCTTTTAAAAAAGGATCTCCCCTAGATCTAGATTCGGTTGAGGCTTGGCGAATCTTTAATTTTTAAATTTTCAAAGATTTATACTTACGGCTGTATAATTCTATAATAATTTAATATTTTAATTTAATTCTATAATAAGTCCTAAAGACTAACCGCTTATAAATAAAAAAAACGTTTTGTAACACCTTCAGACACGCAAAATCATATTTGTGTCTTCTTTTCACTTTTATTAAGTGGTAGTGTACGGTAGATAGGGCTAAAAATTAATCTACCTTTAAATTATTTTATAATAAATTATGAAACTTATGTTCATAAATAAATAAAATGTTTATTAAAATGTAAATAAGGGCTGTGATTTAAATGTACATTTTTATAGAAATACGTAACTTTTTAAAATTAACTAAATATTTGCACACCACAATGTGGTAGAATATGTTGTATTCTTAAATATCTTTATAACAACTTTTTAACACACATATTCCGCAAATAAATAATTTTCATTTCATTTCATTTCACACGACGACCGTTTTTTTAGAAGCTTAGGGTGGGATCCTGATGGCAAGAAATACACATCATCTGAAGATTTTTTATATGATGAACCAGCGAATAAGCACACGGCTTTACTAATTGTAAGAGACCACCTCAAGGTCTAAAAACACCATAGATGCGGTAGGTGCGTAGCTTTCCTATAGCCGAGGTATTTGACAATTGTGTGAGCCCCGTGTTGGTCCGGGCTCCTTTGTAAAATAGACCATCTGCCTTCCTTGCTAGGCAGCTCGTAAAAGACGAGCATAGGCTCACCGTCACTAACACCGTGACATCTGACTAGGTGGTAGAGTTTAGCAGCGACTCGCCAGGATTGGTACCACAGCCTTACCTATTCCTGCCGCCATAACGTCATGACGTGTTCCGGTTAGGAGGGTAAGGTAGCCGGTATCTTGCTTTTGCTCGAGGGCTAACATCCCGGCCTCAGGTTGATAACGCACCATTTCCACCTTTGGTGTTTCTAGGCGGCGTGAAATTCTTAACATCAGGAAATCCATCTGCTTGTTTGCCTTTCAATATCATAAAAAAAAGGCTACCTGCTACCCCACCCTTCTGACCGCAACATGCCATATGGCGGCAGGGTTAGGAAAGGTGAGGGAACCCTGCCCGAATACTTACCCGGGTACTTTGCTGCACAGCAGTCTACCAATGTGGAGTTGTTGGTGACCTATTCAATCGCTGCTCGTCTTTTACGAACTGCCGCGCAGACAAGCAGTTAGTGTACTGTACACAGAGAATCTGGAGAAAATTTGCACAAACTAAGAAAAGGTGATGCGTTGCCAACTTAAGCGTTTGTGTAAATTGACCGTCTGCTCTCCAAACCGGACACGCGCGCCCTGAAATCACGGTGGCAAAAACAAGTTTTCCTTTAAAAAATAGGTAGCTTTCAACTCTCCACATTAAACACCAGTCCCTAAAACATTCCCCTATTCCGGCACATTGAATATTGTTAACACCGAATTGGTCGTATCTCTGCCTCCCCTCGTGGGGGAGCACCCTTATGTAAAAGGGACGCACCCTGTATATTACCCTATTGTTCAATAAAAGGTAAATCCTATTAGCCGTTTGTTGTGGTTATTTATATTTTAGAGCGATTTAAAAAAATAAAACATCGCAATATATATTTATCGGGCTGCAAGATAGGTTTAGGTATAATATATTCTTTAGGTGTTTTTTTTTCATATGCAAATAATATGTATGTACAAGGTTAGCTAGCTGTACCTACTTGTTGATATACACATAAAACTACCACATTAAAGAGATCCGGCTAAAGAAACTCACTCACCAGGCTATTCTTTTACCATCTCTATTGAACTTCCAACGTATGTAGTTTGTCCGGGTGGGATATTGCAAATTAAATTTGATCCATTTCCCGGCTACCGATTTTTGCGTGCACGTGGAAGTCGGATGACATTGCAAAATTATCATGACCTGGAGCTGACTCGATGACGGAAACGGAACGTGGCCTTAGGAACTGATAAAATTCTCAATAATCTATCGTGTTAGGGCTAATTTGATACATCTTGAATAGTACTTCTTAACTTATATCGGACTTGACTTCTTAAGGCCCGGGTTCGATCCCCGGTTCGGGCAGCAAAAAAATAGAAAATGTGTATTTTTAATAAAAATAACGTTGCCCAGGATTTGATATGTCTTGCCACCTATCACATTCTGGGACTTAGTATCTTCGGCGAGTCGTGACTGCCCTGGTTGTGCCTCTTCCTACGTCTTCGGGGATATGGGCGTGATATACTACTACTACTTCCTAAGTCTACTGCTGGCAATAACTTTTACAAGTAAAATTTTAGCACAAAAATATAATTTCTGTAAAAAATATTATATTAATCTTGCTAATTGTTTTGTAGACATAATTTGCAAAGTATATTGTAAGTGCATCATACTCTAATAAATAAATAATCAAACGCAGTAAAACTGCAAAACCGACTCCAACTATTTCATTAAGAAGGTACCACGTTGCTATTTGATAATTATTTTATTGAAAGATAGCAAATGGTTCCAAAATGGTCCCACATAAATGTTATCACCATTGTACTAGTCGTTTTTGAGTTATCTTGACGATCTCATCAATGATAAGTAAAAAAAATTATGCTCCATTTATTATAACTTGATAAAATTAATATAGGACCAACACGGGATCATGACCGATTTTTCTAAAAAAGACCCATCCAAATTTGTTGGCTATTGGCAGAGTAATCGCGTAACAAACATAAAAAAAACGAATTGAGAACCTCCTCCTTTTTGGAGTCTGCTAAAAATACGCACAGATTACATTCCCAAACGTGACTTAAGTATATCATCTAAATATTTCGATCTTCCTCGTACTTGATGAAAGTAAAGAAGGGTTGGACGTTGGAAGTACTAAAATGGAAGGTGCCTACTCACTCTTTCTTTAAACACGCTTAATTTGTAAAGACCTGGAAAAACTTTCTTAGGCAGAGAGTTTCAGGTCTTAGTTAGCTTCGAATTATAAAAGAAGTAAATTTGTTTGTTCAAGTGAAGGAAATATCTGCCAAATACGGATGATACTCTGCTGCACCTGACTAAGAAATTGTTCTCGGTAAAAATTTCAGTAAATGCATACCATACGTACCTGATAAGGTGAAACGTTTCCGAATGTCGATGAACGTGTTCTCTTATTTGAACGTTTTCTTTTGTATTTTGAGGACTAATAAAACCTAGGTTTATAAGTCACTAGCTGTCCGACAAACTTTAGGCCGCCCGCCCCTTGCTACATGAATTTATTATTTTTGATGTTTTGACTGTTATTGTGGTACTGGTCATAAACGATTTTTAATTCTATGCCTACTTAAAATTGACGAACCAGAAAACCCAACATCTTTAAATTCAACCCAGCGATTCACAAAAACTTATAAATACCTAGTAGAGGATCCTCAGACACAAAAATCTTAGAACCTCGAAGTCCAGGGAGTACATCTCTATTAAGTTTCAATTGTGTAGCCTTCAAGAATAAAATGACTTTGACATACAGACGGACAGACGGATATGACAAACATTTAAGATTTCCGATTTTCGCCATTGGGGTACGGACACCTTAAATGACAAAATATCCTCTAATTCTTTTTGTAATCTCCAAAATTTGCTTTGCAAAACTGAGTAAGAAAAGTAAAAAAGTAAAACTTGATGTGATTAAGAAGATTTATTACTTGTTTCTATGAAAACAGCTACATCAGGCTTCAGATTTCGAGGAAAACTTAATATTTATGATTTTCCTTAACAATTCACAGCATGTGTGAGCATGAAGGTCAATTACTGATCGTGGTGGCGTAAGCGAGACAGGAATTATCAAACTAGTCTGAACCCTTAACGCGGAATAAATCTATAAAACAAATAAACCGCACCTACCTGTCTCAGTATCCACGGTGTAGGAGAGTCCGGCCCATGGGTCCTCCTGGGTAGGAAAAAAGCTTGTGATAAGTTAATAGGTACAAAAACAACACAAAGCGAAGATACACATAAGCATGCACTTAGTATATACCCAAGGAAAATATATTGTCTTGTGGGAAATTTTGTTATCTTTAACATTTTTGATTACACTTTGTTCTAGGTACGAAACAGACCTATTAAACCGAAAGAGGCTGAATCTTAGAAATACGCATTACAGATGGAAATTATTTAGCTGTTCCATTGAAACCCGTTGAGGAACAGTATAAACATATTTATATTGCCAGTATATTGGACAAGTCGTGAAACTTAGGACACATGTACCTACTCTACAATCTCACCAATCCCTAATCGGGGTTCTCTGTGTTTAAGTTCTAGCCCTGATGATGCAAAAGCAAAATCGGTAGGCTATTCATAAAATAATAAATTATAAGTGATACGTAAAACAGTACAAGTGTTTCTTCATTTAAAAATATGAATATTAACCAAGCGTCAACGATGGAAAATATCAAATATTCTCTGTGTAGTATAGTCCATATGCTATCCTGCCTGGCAGCAGGCGAACAAAAGCAAAACAGACCATCACTAACAATACCACATGTGGTGGTGCTATGCAGCAACTTGCCCGGGTAGGGATCCACCGTCTTCCCTATTCCTGCCTCCACAATGACAATTTCACATTTCGTTCCGGTGGGTAAGCCGGTAGATATGCACAATTCGCCTAACACACCGACCACAGGGTTACCTCTTGAATAAGGGTAGCCTGCTTATTCGCTATTTTTACCATAAAAACAAACCTTTGTGTGGTGTTGAACCACAAAATCATGTTACGGCTACAATATTATTTTATGCCTTTTAATTCGTGAGTACGAAATGGTTTCCTTAGAGTACATGTATGAAACATATACACTTTCGTATTAGTTTAGATTAAATATAGCTAGAGCAATACGTTTTTTATTTTAACTTTCTCCAAGTTCGAAACGGGATTTGAACTAACGTCCTTCGACATGTTTGCTGTAGAAACACTTCTATTTAATTCAGTTAAAAATTCCCTTTCAGTCAAAAAAAAAACTATTTCCTGTAAAAGCATAATTTATAATGTATGTTCGAGGTTACCTCCTTCTCAGGATCCAGAAGAGTCGCCTTCACTCGCTCTATTTCCGTCTCTTCCTTCTCCTGCTGGATCTTCTCCTCCGCCAGTTTTAGCTCATTGTACACCTGCTCATATTCCACTTTCGTTGCCTGAGGTCCTTCCTGGATTGAATAATTTACATACTATAAGAAAAGTTCATTTTTTTATTACATATTTATTTAAGTAGATATACTCCACCTTTATGAAAGTATTTGCAAGTTGCGGTGCTTCAGATTCAATCTAATTATTTATATACTCGTACAATATAATTAAGGTATAGTCGTTCTAGAGATTACCGACTCATTAGAACGGCAGAAGTCGATCTCCAACATGAAGTCTCGGTTTTAGAGAACAATAAACCTATGCTCCCATTTTACAAGATCCTTGGCAGTACACATAAAGTTGGGATATTTTTAAGAGCCTGAAACCAACACGAGGGTGATTTCCTCTTTACTTGCTCAACAATGACTATTATTTAAATTACTAGTTTTGTGGGAATTCTTCATCCTATCATATATTCTACCAAAGTATGAGAAAATCGAAACGCAATTTGAAACGCAGCAAATCTTAACAAAAATATTGACTAGCATTTGAGTGGATTTGTATGGCTGAAATTTCGTTTCGTTCATTCCGTTCGGAATTGATCCGAACGCATGTGGCGAACCTCGAAGGAAGAGGAGGCAAACGAGCAACCATTTCATCTGATGGTAAGTGAGCTCGCTGTTCAGGAAAGAGCATTACCAGGACCCTCACTGTTGCGAGGCCTAACTATAAGGAATAAGTAAACTCTTTGATTTTTTTATACATATATTCATTTTAAGATAAAGGTTCTTTCATGTTTCGCAACCCAAGCCTGCTAATGAACTTTAAGTTTGTAAAGGTACTTACCGGCTGAACTGGATCCTCGAGAGAAAACCCCATGTCCACATCCTGCTTCCACAGCACCTCGATGAGGTCCATATCCTGAAACAAAGAAAATAAAAGTTAGACGCGCTACTTAATCATGGTGTGTTATATACTAGCACCGCAGCGGAGTTTAGTGACGACTCGTCTGGATCAGTACCATCTTACGCATTTCCGTCGCCATAACGCAAGATAAAGCTAGTTTTAACATTATATTCAAAGGTAACCATGGGGACCATACTCTCTTCACCGTCAATAATTCCGACTATTTATTTACCTTCCAATCACGCGCAAAATACATATGCGCTAAGGTGTGTGAGTGCGTTCGGTGCGTATTGTGTATACTTAAAGGATAGCGCCCACTGTTGACAGGGTGAAGCGTGTCTGGTCGGGGCGCATCGCATTGCAAAGCACACTCAGACGGGCCGGGCCGCATCGCAGAGGCTGATTTTTGTTTATGAGTACCAAAGAGTAACGTAAAAAGAAACTTTAAATTCGTGAAGTATGGAAAGTGGCGCTTCTGTTAGTTGTTATACAAAACTTAAGCGTTGAAATGACATCAGCTATTCATACGAATAATATCGATTTTACACGCCTCTTTAGGGACTATAGGAAGCATCGGGAGTCATACACCAAGAGCGGCGCAGATCTGCCGCGATGCGTCCCTGCATTGTATGCGTTGCGCCGTTCAAAATTTATGAAAGCGACCTAGGAGGAATATTGAGCTGCGATGCGTCCCGTCCCGTTCCGTCCAAATGTGCGTTATCCGTAACACGAAGTTTTCGCGCTTTAGAATCCACGAGTCGCAACTTTGAGTTAGTTTTAATTTAATAAAATAACAAGTACAACACGTATCAGATAATACATTCTCGACAAATTGAAAATATATCAATTCTGTCTCGTCCCTGAATACTAAATATGTATCACTTGTCTCTACCGTATCTTCTAGAAACTGTAACGCGAAAATTTTCACTTGTGTTAGACAACTAGCCTAAGAAGTCATGATTTGACGATTCCCGCCCTGGTTTGTCAAGAGATAGCTTTCAAATAGACGACAAGATTTTATGCTTGTTTCACAGATTTTGCAAAGGGCAAGTCGACATCGGCTGGAAAAAGTTACAACTGTTACGAGCCCCAAGTTAATTTTTTTATTAATGTAGTGTATTTATTTTTTAATGTATTTAAAATTAAGGACCCAGCCTTGGACGATTCATTAAAATATTCGAATGATCCCAAAACACAAATTTCCGAAATCAGTAATTTAAGTATTATTAGATAGGTACTAGCCGACCCGGCGAACTTCGTATCGCTTGACATTGACAGCTATTAATAGTCTGTATGGAAATATTTTTAATTATTTTTTCCAACTTTCCCTGCAATTTTCATTGTATCTATTTTCATTAAAACCTTTTCAGGCGCGATGCGATGACCAAACGAAATGAGGATTTATTTTAATATATGTATCTAGTGGCTACAGGTTTATTTAAGCACTATTTTTGCCGAGGATTGGACTTAAGTGAATAGGAACACATCATCTTAAGCGAAATAAGTTCAATGCAAACCATTTGGTTTAAAATTATGTTAAGTATCAAGTGTTGTTTCGTTTAGAAACATGTTAAGTGTTCAGAAAAGTTTACCTTAAAACACGTCCAAGTCAAGAAGATATAGTTTCGTTTAAAAACATGTGAAGTGTTAAGTACCGTTACTTTTAGATACATAGTAGGTAAAATGTCAATTTGCAATTGTTTATAATCATAATTTGTATTCTTAAATCTTTAAAACTACGCATCGAATTTCGATGCGGTTTTTAATAGTTAAAGTGATTGAAGAGGAGGTTTTATATGTATATTTCATAACCGTGCGAATCCGGGGCGGGCCGCTGGTTTTCTAATAAAAATAACATTGTCCGGGATTGGATATGTATGCCTGTGTCTAAATCTTAACCCATATACCGGGCGTTAAGATACTTTTTTATTAAATATTTCTGTTTCTTTTGTGCGTAGTCTGTATTGGCCTTTATTTGGTCGGCTGTATGTTTAGCCTGAAGGTACAGTGCAATGTGATTGCATCATGATTCATAACAAATAAATGAAATAGTTTTCGATACTTACACATCGATTCGAACTCGATTAATTGGGATTAATCGATTTTAATTTCCAAACCTACAACTTGACATTCGTTGACACAGTAAAATCTACCCTACACTCAAAACATAAAGTTATATTACATTCAACGACATAGTCTCTCAAACTATCAATACAAATTCAAAATTTAAATTAACAAATAACTTTTAAAGTCATAACTACAATACAATATTGAAATATATTCAACTTTATAACAGTGTAACAAAGTTGATTTTACAATAAACAAATTTATATTATTTTTTAAGTCTACAGCACAGATGGTCATCCATGCTGAGCTAAAAAGACCTATATTTCGTTCTAATGAAGTCTTTTTTCCTATGGCACACGATACCGAATCGCAGTAGGGGATATCGATGCCCAGCGGGAACTGGTAATTTATTTTTTAGATCAATGCTTTACAGAGCCAAAGGCCTGCCTTTATAGTTTATACAGCTTATTACAAAACATAATAGGAATTGTTCTGATATATAATATGTTTTTTTAGCTTCATGTGTTTTAAATACATAATTAGCGGTTTCCTATGTAATTCAAATCCGTATTCAATTCCAAACAGATATTTCCTAAAAGGCCGCCATTTTTTAGGTTCCTATTTGATCCGATAATCCGAATAAACAACATATATTATTACTTACTGTTTTGGAGGATAGCAAAACCGGAAAATATGGACTCATCAGATCCTATCCTATTAATATTATAAATGCGAAAGTTTGTAAGTATGGATGTATGGATGTTTGTTACTCTTTCACGCTCGAATGGCTGAACGGATTTGTCTGAAATTTGGAAGACAGATAGATTGTGACCTGGATTAACATATAGGCTATTTTTAATCCCGATCGCACACCGGGTTTCTGTGAAAACGCGGGCGAAGCCGCAGGTAGCAGCTAGTTAAACAATAAAGTTTCAAGCAACCAACGCGCCAAAACATCTTTGGTATTTTAATACCTTTATGCGGCATGTATACCAACTACTATAGCGACTGTAAACAAAAATACATATTTATATATAACGTTTCACGGGTCCGCTCGGGTTTTTTGAGAAGGTGGTGTCAAGAGTCACCGAAACCGCCATGTTTGTGACGAGAGTAATGAATATGGGGGAAGCTAGCGTGGATCGCAACTATGGTTTTCGGATACTCCGAGTCTTATTGATACCCGGGTATTAGGTACGGTTCTTTTTATTACCCGGGTAAAACAGTTAAGTAAATAAAGAAAAAATCCAATCAGTTGAAAGTTTTTTTTTTATTTTGTAAAACATATGTTTTAATAAAAACACTATTGCATATAGACATTTTAGAGAAAGCCAGTTTTATAAAATTTCGTGCTGTGAAAAACACACTGTCGCTGTTCGTGAAGTCGGTTATACAGTTAGGAAGTCCTTATAGAGTAACACTAAATTTGACGTATTTTTTTTTGAAAAACTTCGTATAAACTGAAATAAATACATAAATAACATTTAATGCTAATAATAGCAACACTATGTATTATTTCATTGGAGGAAAAACGCTCTGAAAAATAGAGTAGACCAACAAGTGCTGTAAATTCCTGTTTAGCTTTGCACTGAAAGTGTTGATAAGTCATATTATAACATAAACTACACTTAGGTTTTTTTGTGAGAAATCTCCTATAATTGTTGTTAATTTCGAAATAAAAAAAAGACAGGCAAAGGAATTCTATACAGCTATGTCTTCATTAACTCTTCGGTACTTGATTATTTAAATAATGTTCTTTAAAAACCTTTTACGAATAACTAGGCACTTATCTAGGTTTTTTTATTTCTAAATGTTTTTAATTATTGAGCGAAAAAATAATTGTTTAAATATTTTCAGCGTCTTCAGAGTGTAATCTAGAGTAAGGAACAGCAAATTATATAAATTCTATGTTAGTACAATTAAAGTCATGAACAACGAATTTGTATATAAAAATGTGCTTAAAAGGGGTTTTTAACAAATATTTGATGGAAACAAGAAACCAATCAAACAAGTAATTCTGGGCATCTTTAAGTTTATTGAAAAAATAAAACACATTTCATGTTGTCCGACTCATTCAGTACTTTCGATTCGCACATTTGTAATTTTTCTATTTGGGTTTGCCAAAGGCCTCATTTAGTCAACGTCAACACTGTTCCCCTAGACCACAAAGGCGATAACGATAAGTGGCGTAAAAATATTAAAGGAATACTATCATTAGGAGTTATTTTGTAAAGTTGTACCTATCTAAGTTCCAGCTCGTCGAGTTAGAGCTTATAGAGCGAGAAACTTGGCTCACAGTCTACACGATATCTGATATTTTTTTCACAGAGCGAGCCATGTCATATCGCCTTGACAACATTTTTCCTGCAATGTTTTTGATGGGACATGTACTTACAGTAGAAAATCCGAACCTACATCGACTTACACCGAGCTGATAATTAAATAAAACATATTTTATAGTCAAGTAAGTACATTAACAAATCCTGGACCGAATATTTTTAATTAAGTATTTAAAAAAAATGTTTTTCATGCTTACATTTCTTTTTCAGGCAACCCTACATATCTACATAAATTGTAATAAAATTGCACATATTATGTTGACATTTTTTTTTTATATTATTCAATCCTGTGAGAGTAACTAGCATCGACAATGTTATCTGTTTATACCTGGCAACCCAGATAAATAACAGACTAACCAA
>NJDC01006823.1:0-14877 GCA_002245475.1 Calephelis virginiensis | reverse complement strand
GAGGCAGTGGCATACGGTCTATTGTCCATAGATATATATATATATATATATATATAAGTTTGTTTTTACATCATAGCAGCGAATTCCCGCAAAAAATATACAATTTTTACCGTAATAGACTCAGCCGTTTAGGAGTTTTAGGAGTGACGGCCGTTACAAACGTACAGACATAGATTTCTAAGATCATGGTCCGTATGTGATACAACATGCGCAGCACCAGGTCGACATGTTACAATGTAAGATCGACGCAAATAGCTCGAGTTTCGATCACATGTTATAGTACACGTTTCAGTTATCTCTATGTATATGACAGGCAGCTCGTACAGTTAGACTTCTCTGTCCATAGACACCAACACACAGCTCACAAGGGCTCTTAAAATGATACTGGTTGTATTTTTTTTTTGGAAATGGCTAATATATTGCTAACCTCGCTGTTTTTACTACTTGACCGGACTATTCCAATAATGGCTGTTCAACTGATCTTCGCTTGCATAGTTTTTTTTTTAAATGGCTAATATGTTGCTATCCGCGAGGTTTTTACAACTTCACCGGACTATACCGCGTGTATAGTGTTGTTACGCGTTCTCTATTCAAAATCTTCATTGTAATCTAAACAAAAAATAATTAGTGCACTAATGTGTTGCTTAGCATAAAATTCGAAACGTGCACGACCAATTTCTTATAAAAAAAAATAACTATCATATATAAAAATAGTAGAAAATAAGTTTTTTATACAAACCTAAGTATTTATTACATGTTATCAATTTATTTTCTGCGTGAAATAGCCTTACATGGTATTATTAATAAAGATCTGTCATATCAATAGTAGAACACCACTAGTAATAATACTCAAGCAATTTGTTCGTAAAATGTCAACCTTATGATGAAATGCCCGGGAAGCAGGCCTTCCCAGGCATTTAGATCCTGCGACATTTGTATTGTAACTTTATATATATATTTCTTGTGTGTATGTCATTGGACTGCTCCTAAGCGTCTAGAGCGATTTTGATGAATTTTTTGTGTATTCAAGGGAATTCGAGAATGGTTTATGACCAACCTGGAGGAACAATCAAATAACCTGAATTTTTAGATTACCACTAGAGAGCGATGACGTCATCACATGCTGTAATCGACAAACTAAAATACATCTAGGATTTTGCGACACAAGCAAGGTAGCGAGTCGCAGCTTGTCTTTTTACCCGGGTGTCGGGATGTTGAACCGTCGCGTCGGTCGTCTGCCGCTAGGCTCAGGACGTTCAACTAAATATAACCTTACTACCGTCTGGGACGAACTGAACAAAACTTTTGTTCCTTTTTGTTACAAGAATAAGTTACCTACAATTATTATTAAGAGGAATTTGTTTCTTTCTAATTGAAATCACCTCCGTCTTAATTTTATTGTTATCGCCAGAACGTTAGTGCTTGCCATTTTCATGTTGAGATTTGTAAGGTAAATTTGCACAACTTTTGTAAAGTTTGGCAACGCATCGTTAGCATCTTTGGTGTTTTAGGAGACGTGTGTTTCTTGAATTCAGAATATTCTTTCACTTGTTTACATTCCATAACACAAAAGAAAACTAACACTGCACTGGCGGGCAAAACATTAATGTAACGTTAAATAACTGAAAAATATTTGAAAAAAGAACGCGTTCTTTAATTAAAATTCGTCACGGTGCTTGACACGTTCGAAAGTTCGAAATTTGAAATTTAAAATCAACAGGACCGTTAGAATCGCTTATTTAGTCTTGTTTTTAATAATACTAACTTTAAACATAAATACATACAATATGTATTATGTTTTGTTTGATATACAATAAATTACAAAATCTACAAACAATATACGAGTGTGTTGAGGTATTTCTGAAGTAACTAGAACCTATTACACCTACGTGAATTTCTGAACAAAGCATTTTAACTTCAATTTTGGAAGATCCTTATCGCGCGGGTACATGCACTGAGCGGGATGGATGCACGAGATCGGTAAAAACGTAACAAGAATGCTATAGTACAAACTTCGTTCCGTGCGCACTTTCGCATTAATAATATTACTTTCACAATTACAATGCAATAAGCATTAATAGTCTCGTAGGTACCTACGTACCTATTGTGAAAAATAATATGATTTCTTGTTTGTTAGTTCTCACTGTACACTAGAGCCACGCAAAAGAGTAATAAATAGTCTCGTGAAGTTGTAAAAATCTCGCGGTTAGCAACTTATTAGCCACATAAAAAAAACTAGAGTAATTATTTTTCAAATCGCACCACAAAACTGTAACTACGTTAAAAAAGCCGACTTCAAAACTAACAATAAAAAATAATAACATTTTTTAACGTAGTTATTTTTTGAAGTTATACTTCTTTTGGCGCGTTAGGAAAAAATGATGAGGGTAAATTTTTACGATGCGCGCGCACACCGTCACGAAAAAGCGACATGATGAAGTTAGCTATAGATAACATTTTATTTTTTAAAAAGATTTTTATCTTATTACACCGAAGAAGTATAACTTCTAACGCGTGTACATAAGTACACACACACTTTTTTATACTTTTTAGTTTATTGCTGATATTATTTAATTTAACAAAAATAAACATCGGGATAGGTGAAAGTTGATAAAAAAAGATGCTCATGAAATAAAAACTAATAGGCCTACTTGAATCAATTTTATGGGACCAATTCTAAACTACTCTGCATCAAACAAAAAAAGAATTAAGTAAATACATACATAAAAATATATACCCGACGAATAGAGAACTTCCTCCTTTTTTTAAAGTCGGTTAAATAGTATTCCTTCACTTTTAGTTCACACTGCCTACCACAACCGCACAAAACGCGTAATTTTACGTTTTGCTAACTACGAATGCATATTATGGAGACGTATCGACAGCTGCCACTATCGTACTTAGATGACAGGGATAGGTATACTCGTACGCATACGATTTACGAATAGATATTATTCTATTCTATATAAGGTATACATATACATGTACACAACGTAGTAGGTGGTAGTAGATTCCGCGTGGAGATAGTAAGGTACAGAGCACAAGAACGTTTTTGATGAAGCTATTGAACCGCGGTTTTTTTGCATTTTAAGAGTAACTTCAAGTAAAAGTTTTTTTAATTGATTCTAATTGAGCCGACAGACGTTACTCCTGGTTTACAACGAATAAGTATTTTTTTTCATAGAACCTTCTATTGACAATAACTAACAGATAAAAAATAGCAAATTTGGTCCGCCGCCCGGTCATGACCACCACTCGAAATGGGAATTCATTTTTATATGTATAAACTAGCAGACCCGGAAAACTTCGTATCGTGTGCAATTAAAATCAATTAACAGTTTGTATGGAAAAAAATAAAGTATTGTTTGTCCTATTTTACTATCACCTACTACTACTACTAGCTGGTAGACCTCTGCGCAGTTACACGCCCGAAATGGTTTGATCGATCGATCCCAACTCCTGACGCTCCATCAGTGCTCGCTGTCATCGTTTTCCGTGCTGAAGGTTGAGATAGTCAGTTGACTTGTAAATATGGCTCAAAGTTTCAGCCATAAGGCTGCGCACCAGTCACATCTGTGGTGTGTAAATCAATAGGCAAAGATTGCGTCTTATTAGCAGAAGGACCGCATGTAGCCTAAAATAAACATTGCTGTATAACTTTTAAAGTAGGTCTGATCGAAAATCTTGGATTAATAATAAAGTCAATGGTTCTCTATAACCACAAGATAACCGTTGGTATAACAAAATTATGTATTTGATTGCGAACAGAAAATTTATGTAATCATGATGAAATTATAATTCATTATCAGCGACAATTTTTTTTAATAGCTTATGAAATATTTTTGTCACAGTATTTGAAGATAAAAATTGACACCCATTTTTCAGAACATTCTAGCCCTTAAATCACAGAAAATATATAACATATTTAACAGAAAAATCGATTCTTTGAAATCACCCTAACACTAACAAGATACTCGAGTATTTAATCCATACGAACAATTGAGTCTGTAGGCGGTATTTGATTAAATAATATCTCGTTGCATCAGAAAAAAAAGTATGATAAAATGGAAAACATTTAAAAGGATAAGAATTATAATTCATTCCATAGATTTAAAAAATATTGATAAAAAAAAGTAACTTCCCGCCCATATCCCCGAAGAGGAAGGCAGAGGCACAACCAGGGCACCCACGACTAGCCGAAGACACTAAGTCCCACAATGTGATAGGTGACAAGCCTATCGCCAACCGGGCACCTATCCAATCCCGGACAACATTTTTTTATTAGAACATTGGAAAACCCAAATTTTCTTTTTGTTGCCCGACCCGGGATTCGAACCCGGGACATCATGCAATCAAGTCCAACATCTACTATAACATCAGAAAAATGGTCTTTTCAGAATACTGCAAGTTCATACTTCCGTCATACTACATTTGTTGACTTAGTTTCAGTGTGAATATTTGAAGTATATTTTTTTTACAAGTATTATAATATGTATTTGCATTAATTACTTCGCCAACTTTACTTATATTTGAAGTTCTGAAGTTTCAATGAGTTTTATTAAAATCATCATATCCAATCGAAAGAGAGTATTTATTTCTAAAAATGTGATGACTTACCTCTTGGGTCAGTTCATCGCCGCTGTGATGACCCTCATCTGGTTCGATCTTGACGTCAATAGGGTCCTTTACTGATGATGTATCCATATCGCTCACACCACTTGAACTCGCGGAAGTAAAACTAGTGCTAGCTCTTTCACGCTTCACTAACACCAACTCTTCCTCAAACATCGGTGCCAACTCGTACACTTCAGGATCCAGGGGCGTATTTTCCAAAAGATATTGCTCCAAGTTTTCTTGTTGTTGTTTTACATCTAAATCCAAATCATGTCTCAACTCCTTCATATCATCAAAGAGGTCTCCATAGTCTTGGAGATCAGCCATGTTCTGGTGGAGAAGGGAGTTCGGTTCACCAAGTTCCAGTTTTTCGGCTTTTGCCGAAAAATAAGGCACAAAATCATCAATCGCATTATCACTGTATAAATCATCTTCTCTTTCTATTTTTACTCTCACTCCCATATCCGAATTGGATTCAGGTTCTTTTTTAATCTGCATCTCGTTTGGAATCAAAAACTCGTTCACGTCGAAAGATCGACTTGCGATTTCATTGAATATATCCGATTCTGTATGATTTTGAAGAAAACTTTCAGATAATGTAACCACTAGATCAGGTTGTGCCTGAATTTCTTGTGTTTCCTCGTCAGTGACTTTGATTTCTTGTCCGACATTGTCATCAGAGGAAACGTTGTCCTCTGCTACTTCAACCGACTCCTGGGCCAACCCAGGGGCGACTGTATCGGTAGCTACATTATTAACTAAATATGTATGAACTTGTTGATTATACCACATCCGTTCATTGTTTTCAATATAATTATAACGGCCAAGTGAATTAAGTTCTTCGAATAGCTGTCTTTCGTAGTTTATTAAAATATTGTCCAGAGATTTTGGATGGACGAACCTAGGTCTTATAAGAGTTCTAGCTTCTTGTTCCAATGACCAATCAGAGCCGTTGGAAATATGAAGACCAGCGATCAGTTGCTGGGTTTCCAACTCGAGATATTCCTCAGGATTTGTTTTTAGAAGGCTAAGCACTAATGCTAGTCGGAGCAATTCATCTCCGTATAACTTTTTGAGTGCTATCATGGTTACTTATTATATTCAGTCTTTTTATTGAGCACTAAAATACTGAGATCATTTATATTTTGTAACACTGGGCTATTTCCGAGTCCTATCACTGTTGACACCTTCGCACCTCCTTTTGCGTTTGTCGGGAGACATAGTGACGAAGTGTCACGTATGTGGAGACAAATTACTCACTATAATACACATTTTCTTTGGGTACATTTTCACTGAGTCACTAGAATCAGGAACTGGCCTTTCTTGGCTATAAGCCAAATAGTTCAACTTTAACACTAAATTATGAAAGCCTCAAACAAAGCGATTTTGTAACCTTACTACATGATAGATGTAAACGAAATTATAATATTAACATAAATTAAAATTCAATTAAATGCTACGTATATTCCTTTGCATAATGAATACAATTAACACTTGACACTGTAAAAAAATATCGCAAGACTGAACACAAGTTAAGCCCAAGTGTGAAGAATATAAAAATTTAAATAATAAATTTCGAATAAGCGTTCTATTTGCGCTGCGAATCCGATAAAATAAACAACGGTCTTTGTTTTATCTTTAGTTCGCGACGCGTGTTTCCAGCGTGGCGAACAGACAGCGACTGTGTTGTTTTTATGTTTTTAAGATTAAAGACGTTTGCATCGTTCGTTGACCAGCGCGTCATGGCCTCCTATTTTTAATCCAACAACCTCGGCCCCAATGTTATTGAGAATCGCGAATTTGCACTCGATGGTTCTATATATGTTGGTCCATGTGTCCTATGCATATAAGCGCATCATAAGATAAAAATATTCGCGCAACCTCGTTATCGAGAGGAAAGAAAATAAAATGCATATAAAAAAACCACCACGATCCTACACCCGTAAAGGCAAATAAGTACAATTATTGGCACACACTTAATGGTATTATGATATGATATTCTGTTCAGTGTTATGAAAGAGATAGAATTTTATCCATTTATTTCTGGTCGTCAAATAGGTAAAACAAAATTACATTAAAAAAAACGACAAGTCAGATATCTATAAATTAAAAAAATAAATTTAGTAATCTTTGACTGTATGTCGCAAAATGTGTTGATAAAATAGCTTAATAACAGTTTTATTATTAATAATTAGCTGTTCCGGCGAATTTCGTTTCGCCCGTTCAGTTTGTATGGGAAAAAATAAAATGTTATTTTTCCTAGTTTCTTCGCTGTTGTATGGGATAAAATGTAGCCCATGTCCTTCTCCCGATTCTAAGCTACCTCTCCATCAATTTTCAACCTAATCGGTTTAACTATCACGATTTTCTTTAATTTATATAGTCGATTCATTTTTCATTATTTTAGATTTCATTGTTTATTCTGCTATTCGGGGCGGAGACAAATGCAACGTATCAAAAACCATGAAAATTGGTCCAGCAGATTTCGAGTTATAAGTGTTTTAACAAACCCGATTTATAGATATTCAAGAAAATTTTTTTCTATATTTAACTACATTTTCTTAATATGGAAAATCATGAAAAAACTCAATGACGTCATAGATATAAGCCATGTTATCTTGTATGAACAAGCGTAAATCTTAGTCTATTATGTACGAGTAACATTAAGAGATTATTTAGTGAAAAATTGTTACTGTCCTGTTTACTGTCTTTGTTTAACAATTATGTAACGACAGGAATTATTTAATGAAACTGTATTTTAAACTATGTTTTCAAACCTTGCAATTAATGTAAATAAATGTATGTTTGATTGGAGCAAAAAAGTATTATATTGTTTTATCTCAAGACTATCTCTTCGAATATTGATTTTATGATTTTTACCGTCGGCACTTGGTGGAATTCCTTTGTAAAAATACTGTTTTTTAAACAACACTAGCATTTTTCACAACACGGCAAACAATTTTCACAAAATTCTTCGGGCCTGACATTTAGACATTTTTAAAGTATCACTGTATATATAAAAAAGGTGGTGTCTTCAAGGTTTTATGCAGTTATCTGTTGACAGCTGGTTCAATTTAAGAGTTTACTATCTATACACGATATTACGATTGTGCGAGTAAGGTAGCTCAGAACAAGAAAATGGACATAGGATACTTTTTATCCCACTCGACTGTAAGGAAACTAGGAAAAACATTTTAATTTTTACCATACAAGTTGAACGAGTGGAACAAAGTTTGCCGGAACAGCTAGTATATTATAAAATCTCGAGTCGTTCGGTAGAACTAATCCGAGTTCCGCGAAATCACTTGACAATTGTCAAGTGATTTCGCGGTTTCGCGATTTGAATTTCCTACATAGATGGTTTCCGCAAAGCCCACTTTAGGAATTCCAGATAATCGTAGTACGCAGGGCGTCCCACGAGCACGTTCCTATATATGTAGATATACATATATGCAGTTGGCCTGTGTACGCCTTTGTTTACATAACATTCGGTCCACGTGTCTGGCGATACTGCGCTCTCGTACACGTGCTAAGCTATTGTCTCCGACTAATTTCACTGACGCTAGTAAATTGTATCAAAATAATAACAGCAAACATTTCATTGCGGTTCGTGAAATACTACCATTGAGAGTAATATATTAACATTCATTTTACACATCTTTGCTAATATTGTTTTTGTATGTAGGTATGTTCCATTTCTATGTCAAACGCAATGACTATATATCTACTATGTAGTTAATTTTAGAAATAGAAAAGATTAGATCTTGGATTAGGGCAACAGTTGTATTTCTTCTTACAACACATACTTAAGTTATCGCTATCTTCTTTCAACGTAAGTAATGAAAATAACAAAACATGTTTAGTGCTATCAGATTAGCTTTTTGCACATTTGGATACTGCATATAATATATTCTAAGGCGTTTTTGTCGATTAACAAGGAGCACACCTGCGAGTAATGGCTGTTTAAAAATATTTTAATACTTTCAGGGCTATCAGTTTCAATATCTTAATATTGTTTCAATTTAACATCTTAATTAATATATATAAATTACGTGTCACGTTGTTTGTCCGCGATGGACTCCTAAACTACTTAACCGATTTGAATCAAATTTGCACACCATGTGCAGTTTGATCCAACTTGAAAGATAGGATAGGTTACATCTCAATTTGTAATCAAAAAAATTAACATCCGAGCGAAGCCGGAATAGGCAGCTAGTATTTTATAAATGTCTGTCCCTTTCCCCCGTTTTAGTCCGGGCTTCTTTGCAAAATAGACCATCTGCCTTCCTAACAGGCAGCTCGTAAAATGCGAGCACAGGCTTACTGTCACTAACACCGTCACAACTGACTATGTAGTAAAGTTTCGCTCGCCCGGATTGTTACCACCGCCTTACCTATTCCTGTCGCCATAACGTCATTGCTTGGCATTGATGTGTTCCAGTTTGGAGGATAAGGTAGCCGGTAATCTTACTTTTACACGGAGCCTAAGTCCCAGGATCCTGGCCTCAGGTTGGCAACGCACCGTTACCACCTTTCAGCATTAGCAAGTTGTTTGCCTTTCAATATCATAAAAAAAGTTAACTGTAATTAATACTCAGATGAAATTAGTCATTGTACTGCCGGAGAAGTTTAATAATTGTAAAACGTTAATATTATACATAACTATGTGAAAACTCTAATGACCACAAACAAAATCTTTCAGCCGTTAGTATAAAATTTCTTTGAAGTCTAAAAATAAGACGTCATATTCGTTTCCAAATTCAAATAAAGAACGAAATGCATTTAAATTTCGAACAAAGGAAAACAACGGCGGCCAAAGAAGAGCAATGGTGTTATGCTTTTGCAGCCAAAAAATTATCAATACGATGAACTGCGGTGCATTTTCGGAGTCGACATTGAAAAGTCGAAAAGGCCGTTCGCCTAACACAACATGGCCCCCGTCCAGTTTTGACGTGTGGGTTTGTAAAACAAATTACATACTTTTCAATAATTAAGGACCTAATTAGAACAATACCCTGAAGTTTGGAATATATTAAAACAAGATTTTTATCCTCTTACTATAAATTAAGGTTTCTCTACGACTTCGGTTACGCGACCGCCGTCTATTACTTAACTTCTACCAAAATTCTTAGTTTAAAAAAATATTGTCTTCTTACTTCTAGATAATGCAGCGTCCTAATGATGAAATAATTATTAAAATAATTTCAATGGTTAAAATAAATATACAATGCGAATGTGGATGGTAGTGAGAACCCGAGGAGACCTAGACTGATATTCCAAGTACAAATGACTAATATTTAGCCTGTGCTCGCCTTTTACGCCTCATCTGCTTGTTTGTTTCTTATTATGTATGACACGAAAAAGTTTTTCATCAAAGGCATAACGTAACTCTTATGCAAGCAAAATAATTTAGAACAGTCACTAACTTTGCAATGCTTTTTGTTGTATTACTAAATAGTAAATAATTTATTTTTGACTACAGTATTGCATTACACTAACTAATAAAAATAGTGGTGTATTGTGTGTAATAAATAATAAAAAAAGTATAGATTGCAAATAAACTAATGTATGTAAATAACCTATTTTTGCATGTCCAAATTGCTTTTAACAAGTACATTTCTTTACGGACGTCAAAAAGGAGGTTGTTATCAATTCATTAATATTTTTTCTGTTTATTACGCGATTACTCCACCAATGATTAATGGATTTTGATATTCTGTATTTTGAAGGTAGATCATAATACAGAGAACAGTTTCCAATAATAATATTTTTTTTATGATATTGGAAGGCAAACAAGCAGACGGATTTCCTGATGGTAAGAAATTCACGCCGCCTAGAAACACCAAAGGTGGTAATGGTGCCTCGCCAACCTGAGACCAGGGTGGTAGGCCTCGAGCAAAAGTAAGTTTTTCGGCTACCTTACCACGTCATGACGTTACGGCGGCAGGAATAGGTAAGGCGGTGGTACCAATCCGGGTGAATCGCTGCGAAACTTTACCACCTAATCAGATGTCACGGTGTTAGTGATTGTAAGCCTATGCTCGCCTTTTACGAGCTGCCTGGCAGGAAGGCAGATGGTCTATTCTGCAAAGGAGCCCGGACCAACACGGGAATTTTTCTAAAAACATAAAAAAAAACCTTTGTTTGCCTTCACATCTTAATAGTAAGTATCTTTTTGTAAGTATCTTTTTGTAAGTATCTTTTTGCTATGTGTGTGACGTGAATGTGGGTGCCCAAAAAGGCTTGATGATTAGCATGAGGTACAAGTCACCAGCCTCCTCGCAACAAATTCAAAATGAAGTCGTTTTTGAGTTATCTTTATTTAATAAAGTTAACGTATTGCCTAATTCATAAAATTATAAAAAAAATTAGAAAAAACGTTTAAATTAATACATAATATTACATTTAAACCGGTCAAATATGACATTAAAATAAAACTAGAGAATGGCGCACCAACTTTCTCATGACAATGGAAGATAATGCGAATACCACTTTCGCGCACTTTCTACAGCAATATGGAAATCCGTTTCCACCCCAAAAAATAGTGTCGCTTATGGTGTGGTCAAATACTGCAAAATTGTACCAAATGTTTCCAAAATTTAGATATAAATTAGAAATTTACCAATATACATTTTTTTTGCAATTAGGTAACTACGGTAGATTTTATATTATGGCAAAGGAAAACTACTTAACAGGATTACGGATTTTCGAGTGGAACGGAACACTAGCCCTCTATAGCCTATACAGAGGGTAAGTGTTGCCTTAAACTGGTTGCTTAACATAAGTTATAATTTATTGAATTAAGCGTTACTTTGCGGAAATCCATCATAGCAGACGTTGAATAAGCCTTCATTTTTTGTAAATTAATTATTACACACTCGTACCGCGTCGTTTGTAGGGTAAGGTCGATTTCCTGAGGATGCCACGATAACAATGTACGTCAAGTACGTGTTGGTATTTTGTGGTGTTTGTTCTTCAATATTTTTTTTTGTGAGAGGTTAGCGAACAAGCACACGACTCTTCTAAAGATAAGAGACATCCGTGGCCTATAGACACCATAAATGTTACAGGTGCGTAAACACACAAAAACATGTATTTTTTGATAAAAAGTAATTTCAAATAAGTACCATGTATAATCAATGTCGTAAGATCCAAAAAAATGGATGTTAAACACTAATATGAAATGCTTCGACGCCAAAAAACATGTGATAAAAGTTTTTTTTTTTTTTCTTTATCGACCTGTGTTATATTTGCCTTTTTAAGCCTAAATGAATCATAATATGTAAATGTATGTATGTAAAATGCCAATTAAACTGTATAAAAAAATCAAACGACATGTTTGATTTTTTTACTAATATTATAAAGAGGAAATGTTTGATTTTTTGTTTGTTTGAAATCAATAGGTTCCGAAACTACTGGACCGATTTCAAGAATTCTTTCACCTTTAGAATGCTACATTATTCCTGAGTGACATAGGCTTTTTTTATCAAAATCGGTGCAGTGGAAGCTGTGTTATGCAGCCCGCAGGCGAAGCTGCGTGAAACTGCTAGTATATTATAACATGGTACACGAATATCAACACGCCCTACTGCTACAAATACGAAAAGCCTGAGCCGCTCGCTTTGGGTAAATAAAATCAAATCTGGTATCATTCCTACAAACTAGATTATTTTGGCATTGGCCAATTCCTTAACCTTGAACTCGAGCGGTCATTTTAAAAAGAATATGCGGATGACGTAAATCTCACCGCGATATAAGTAGTACAATAGTTGTGCCGCAGCGTTGTCCGCTTTATCATTGACATCCTCATGTACTCAAACCCATGTTGAAGTGAGTAAATTTTCTCTGAACCGGTTTAAACTTTTAGCTAACCTAACATTTGAGTCAGAGATGAACCTCAAGTCAAAAAAAAGAATGTGTGTACTCATATACGCACGTAAGAAGTTATACTTCTTTGGCGTAACAATCCAAAAATACCATATAAAAAGGATCGCAACTAACTTCAGGGTGTTGCTTTTATCTGTCAGTAGCAACTAACTTCAGACTGTCACATTTATCTGTCGGTGTGCGCGCGCATCGTAAAAATTCACCCTCATCATTTTTCTCAATCGCGCCAAAAGAAGTATAACTTCAAAAATCTGCAGTTCATGGTTTAATTGAAATGTCTCAAACTGTTGTTTTATTATCTGTGACCAATGGCTAAAAAAGGTGTATCCTCATTGGCTGACATATGGTTCGGTTCAAGCGAAAGATTGTTCCACTTATAGTTTATACATAGATAAGTTGAGCTGAACTGCGAGCCGTTACTTAGCTCCACCCGGTTCAATTTCGTGACTGCTACGCTTAGCGTCTTTTGGTCCGGTAACCCATGTTTAAATCCGTGAAGAATAAACAACTTGCCTGGCATAGGAATAGGGATCCACCCCGTAACTATTGCTGCCGCTAAAATGACTTATCATGATCAGGTCCTGAGGGTGGGGTAGCCATTCGACGTGGACAATAGGCCTAACATCTCAGCCATATGACAGCGGCGCACCTACGTCTATGGTGTCTATAGGTCAAGGTTGTCTCTTACAATTAGAAGACCCGTATGCTTGTTCGCTGTCGCTGCCTGTGGAGTGTAACGCCTAGACTCCGCAGATGTTATCGGTGCATCGTCATGTAACAAAAAAAATACGAATGACAATGTATTTGATAATGACATATTTTGTACCGAAGGTCACACATCTGATAGGTAGATTTTGGAAGGCTCTGTTCCCTATCAATAGAATCTCATTTTAGCCGACTCCAAAAACGGAGGTCCTCAATTTACCGTTTCTTTATTCATTTTTTTGTGTCTTTGTTACTCAATTACCCAGCCAAAAGATTTTACAAAAAATCAAATTTATGATGCCATAGATCGTACATGTGGGTGTTATAAACTTGATGTGTCTATGCATCAAGTTTATAACACCCCTCTTTTCTGTCATGAGTTCTAAGGTGAGTAACTTAATGTGTGCCTTTCTTATAAATAGTAATCCGAAACATCCTACTAGATTTTTGAAAATGTAAAATATCTAAGTAATTCGATTCGATATAACTTTAAAATGTATTTAATGTTAAATCTTAAATATTATCATGAATCAAAGCGAGTAAAGGTTTACACTTTCACTAATAGCGCATCTCCACTCGCTACTTCGCAAACAGGACTTCTGCGACTTCTCAGATTAGTACCGACCGATAATCTATTCCTGCTATGCAATACGTCTCTATTCGCCATTGTCTCATTCCGATGGAGCGGTTAATTACCCGTTAATCTCAGAATCAAGACAGGTCACCTTAAAAATAGCGGGGCACAGTTAGGAAGAAACAGCCAATAGGGTCGTTAAACTGCAAATATAACATGTTTCCTCGGCCGTAACCATACGAAATCATTATTTTCGAGATTAAGTATTTAACATTTAATTTTGTTACGGCAACAATATAACTTTTTATTCACCTGACGGAGAGATATTTAGATTCATTATTTTATTACACTTGCATGTAACATACCAAAAAACGAAATTAAAATGTTATTATGTTTTAGTCCATCTCACACATATGTTGCATAAAAAACAGTTGCTGGAAGGTTATTCCCCATTTATCCGATTCTTCAAGAGGTATCAAATAAACTCAAACACGATATAGGATAATCTTGAAAGGAGATCCTATAGCCACCGACCGAATTGCTTAGCTCAACCGGTAACTGGAAAATAGATCAAAGCTAACTTGTAAGATTCCATTACAAACATCGAGACAGGTGAAATTAAATTAAAACTTGTAAAAATAATCCAATAATAAGGATTCCATGTAGCTCGCACGGTCAAAACGCTATCAGATGTTTTGCAGAGTTAATTTTGTATCTATGACTCGACTCCCTCTAACTCTACAATCTCCAACTCAATCATTTTCACAAGTTAATCTAACTATACGGTTTGGCCGTTTTGCTACCGTTAAATGGGCGTATCAAAAAATGTAGATGTAAAATGCATCTGAGCAAATATAATAAATTAACAATGTTAATTATTATTATACCAATATACAATAGTTTTTGCAGTAACGATATGGCAGTATAGTATTGGAAGAGTTAACACATAACAAACTGAAGAAAAATACAGACAAATTGATAACCTTCTTACAGCATGTTACAGTACACACTGTCATGTTTGATACATAACTTTATGATTTATGGTGGAGTTTTGGCGCCATCGAGAGAAAAGATGGTCGAAGTTTTTTCATAATTAT
>NJDC01006822.1:56740-75668 GCA_002245475.1 Calephelis virginiensis | reverse complement strand
AACGTACAGTGAGACTCCTTTTTTTTTTGAATGACTAATTTGTTGCTAATCTTACGATTTTTTACAACTTCACCGAACTTTGTGGGTCGAGCAGAGTGCTCAGCCCGAGACATCATTATTTAGATGGATTGGGCTGTTACCTACAACGCCAGCACCAAGGGCTGGCTCCCGGGAGACCGTACCTCGACTTGGTGCTGCTGGTTCTGGTTACTGGGTGGACTTGGTGGAGGAGTATTTGTGGCTCGTCGCTCGGCGTTAGGCGTCGGGCGCAAGAGAGGTCTTCGTCGCCGAGACCGGCGGCGACGGTGTAGTGTTATGTTAAAGTGATGTGAGATTGTCGTGTTCCGGTTTGGAGTTGGGAGAATAGCGTTTGCCGCGGTTATTGGGTCCGGGGGATCCGATAACACGTGGCGAGGTCTTCTATGATCGGGGGGAGCTGTGAGACTCCGCTCTACGATACGTCTTCAGTGTAGAACGCGGTTTTCACATTTTCGCGTTAAATGGCTCCATTACCAGGGAGTGCACCGATTGTTAGCCGCATTGCGAGTGGCACATCGCATTACCTAGGAAGTTATTTATCTACCTCCTAATTTTTAACATTATTACGTTATTGGGTGCTTTGAGTACTTACTTAAAACAAATCGACGAATATAAGAGTATCTTAAATAACGTCAAAACTGTAGTTTATGGGGAAAAGCTACTGATGTTGGAGGTCTGTTTGGTTTAACCGAATCAACAATTCAAAAAACATAGCACTGTGATTTAAACAAAAAATATCACCTTATGAATTTTGATTCCATACTTCTTATCGTCGGTGCTTAGTGGAATTCCATTCTTGATGCAATTTATTTGGAAACACTTGTACTTTCCACAATATATTTTATTATTTTTATGGTTTAGCCAACCGCTATATAACAACAACAGTTGTTATATAGCCCTGCAGGTCCAAAACAGCCATATTTAGCAATTCATCTTAAAGGAATTCATTTCCTGAATTGAAGCAATATTGCAGCAATTCATATATTTTTTGGTAAAATGGTCGCGCCTTTTCGGCGATTCATCTACAATTTATTTCATTAGCAGATTCATATTTGATGTGTGTTTCCACACTTAATAATTGTTAACAGGTTAAAAACAGTGTTCTCATAAATATTGCTAATTTCGAAATATTCTTATAATTAATATATTACATCTACCATTCTGAAGAATTATAATTCTTGTATAGCGAAACCGGTTGACTAAACCATAAAAATTAAAAATAATAAAATATATTGTGGAAAATACAAGTGTTTAGAAATAAATTGCATTATGAATTTTGTTTTATGGCAAATGTAAATTTTAGACCAATCACTAAAATTAGTCAAAGTAGTTATCGCCACATAGGAATAAAATAAACATACCTATGTACAAGGATTGTGAAACACTTTTGGGTAAAACAAGAGCAAGCGCTTTAATTGGAATTTTTGGGTTAAATGTTAACATTTTTTAACGAAAGCGGTTTGATCCTTAATTTGGTACCTACTTCATTAAAAGACCCCAATATACGCGATTTTTCTCGTAGCGCATCTCTCGCTTAGAGAGGGGGTAGTCCTTCAATTATTTTTCAGTGAATACATGAATAACACTGTAGTTAGCTAAAATGTATAAATAATTATAATTTAGATAAATACCTATAATGGTCATCACA
Organism: Calephelis virginiensis; assembly: GCA_002245475.1. Classification (NCBI taxonomy): domain Eukaryota; kingdom Metazoa; phylum Arthropoda; class Insecta; order Lepidoptera; family Riodinidae; genus Calephelis; species Calephelis virginiensis. Next base: position 73,981 of record NJDC01006822.1, on the reverse strand, counting down.
CAACCACTGATCGCACTAACTCACAAAACTAATTTTGAAAGTAATATGCGTCTATCCGAGTCGGGGGTCCGTCGACATGTGACCTCGAGTGGGCGGTACACTCCCCCGTTGACGTGGCGGCCGGTGGGTGGGGAGGACGTGACGTCACGCGGCCGATGAACCCCGCAACTAGGTCAGGGGATCTGGTCGATTTGCCAGCTTGGATAAAGGATTTACTACATAAGTACAAACTTTTATTGTAATTGCTTGTGATCCGATTAGGTTACCTTTATTTTAAGCACAGAAAACTTTTATTTAAAAAAAAATTCTACAGGTAGGTCGGCTTAAAAGGTGCTTTAGGTTTTGCTTATTATAAAGTCAAGGTATAGGGTATTACCACTTCGTAACATTAAAGAGTATTACGTTCATTGAATATATTAAATAAACTAAATCATTTTTTTTTAAATATGCTCTGCATCACTCGCATTTAGAGAAAATCAGTTGAAAATTTCAACTGTTTTTCTCTAAACTTGGGTCCCATTTGAAATATTTTCAATTTTATCAAAATTAATCAAGTGAGTTTTTCTCGTGTTGGTCCAGGCTCTTTTGCAGATTAGACCTTCAGCCTTCCTGCCAGGCAGCTTCGTAAAAGGCGAGCATAGGCTTACCGTCGCTAACACCGTGACATCTGATTAGGTGGTAGCGACTCGTCCGGATTGGTAACACTACCTCACCTATTCCAACCGCCACAACGTCAGTGTTTGCCGTTAACGTACTCCGGTTCGGAGGATAAGGTAGCCGGTAAACTTACGTAACTTACTTAACTCAAAATCTATTTATTCACATAGATCTATACAAAGATTCTTGGCTAAAAACCCGGCCTCAGGTTTGCAACGCACCATTACCACCTTTGGTGAGTATAAGCGGCGTGATTTTTTTACCATCAGGAAATCCATCTGCTTGTTTGCCTTTCAATAATATAAAAAAATCAAATAAGACATGTTTATCAAAGATAAGTGTTAGGGGAATAATATCAGAGTAATTAGAACCTAATAAGTAGTGGCGGCCATAGATTCCATTAAACAATCAGTTTAACCAATATAAATAATAGGATTTAATGCAATTTATAACAAAAAAGTAAAAGTATCTTCACGCCCATATCCCCGAAGAGGTAGGCAGAGGCACAACCAGGGCACCCACGACTAGCCGAAGATACTAAGTCCCACAATGTGATAGGTGGCAAGCCTATCGCCAACCGGGCACATATCCTATCTCGAGCAACATTTTTTTTTATTAGAAAATTTAGAAAAACCCAATTTTATTTTATAATATAATTTATAAATAATGTAAACAATTTTAAAGCTTTATATAAAAATAGTGAAAGAGTGAATATTCTTTAATTTGTGAGTGAATATCTTTAAATAAAAGAGTGAATATTCTTTAGCAATTAAAGCATATTTAAATACGAGTACTAAGTACAAAATTAAGACGTCACGGTATTTAAAACAGAACCATTCACAATATCTGGTGACGCGTTAGCTCGACAAATAAACAATAGTTAATTGTTGCAGTTAAACGAGATCATCCATAAAATCCGTCCATTGTCTGTCTGTTTATTGAAGTTATATGGTATTGTTTGAGTCGCTCGTAATCTGCGTATGCACATGTTTGACGACATTTATTCTAATGAGGTCACGTACGGTAAAGAAAAGCGGTATTATTAAACTACAGAAGGGTTGTAAGCAATTGTTGAAAAATGCGATGATAATAGACTATTTTTGTACAACCTGAACTTAACAGTTCAACCTCTTAGCTAAGAGGTTGTCACTTACGTTAACTACATTGAAATCTGCCTATTAAATATTATTTCATTCAATTAACACATGAGGGTATATTTATTTTAACCGGATCTTAGACTATCTGGAATCACTGAAGGTAACAGGACACAAGGCATCGTATGTGCTTTCTGAATTAACGTAAAGTAATTTATGAATTATTTTATATTAATTAAAGAACTATTACATTTTATCGTGCGCTGAAATAATTACAATGTGAAATAATACTATCGAACTAATCTTCGTTCTTTAGTCGTGCCAAAACTTTAGAACAGCTTGAAAAATATAAATGATGTTTTTATAGTTTTGATAGTTCAGCTCAAGCATGGTTTATAAATTTAAAACAAATTGAATGGGCGAAGTGGTGAGCGAAAGCGATGTTAATAGTACAATAAAATATATTTTATTTCAGGTAGTAATTTCATATTAAAATGTTACTATTGGCTGAGAAATAAAGGTGTTATTGACAAATATATGTATAAACTCTACAATTCAGTGTCAGCTATTCATGTTTAAAATATTAATAATCCTAAATTAAAAATTTTAAATGAACCCCCAACAAAACTAACATGTAATGTAATTACGAAACATCTTGATCACGTCTGCTTTCAAACAATAAACAAATTAAAATCGGCCCATCCGTTCAAAGGTTCACACATACGCACGAGCGCTTCAAACTTGCAACACCCCTCGTTTTCTGTTGGGGGTTAAAAAGAAGAAGACATCAATGGTGCCAGATAGATGGACCAATTTCAATGAAGTTTTTGATGTTAAAAGGTCAATGAATCAGGATAATATGACCATCACTGCTTTACTTATAAGAGGTACACCTGATGCTTGAGTAACAACGGCACGGAACGGAGTATAAGTTACGTGACTTGGCTACTAATTTGAAATTGGTTTTACTGTGAATAGTTTTCTAAAGTCATGTAAAGGAGGAAATTATGGACGCAGTATACATAGGGATGACTTAAGATTAACTAAACTTAAGACAATTAAACATAAAATCTCAAACTCTAGTTGATTTATGAATAATGACAAAGGTGAGCTTCGAACAGCTTTCTGAAAATTCCATCCCTAAGAGATTAGCTTTTGGAGTATTTAGCCGACCAGAGCAAAGTGTGGCACGCTAGGCGTCTGTGACTGGCCGAAAACAGGCTTCTTCTTGTACCCCATACATTCAAAATTCCTTAAAGAAATCCCGTTTTGAGATTTCGAAACAAATTTTTCACACATCTATGCACACAGTTGAACGGTGCTAGGTATTGAATACACATTACTGAGTCACCCAAAAATGGCAAATAGTAACTTAGTTATAAAATTATTCCAATTTTTATATTGATATAAATTTATATATCTTTTTGTCAAATATATCTTAAATTACGTATTTTATTACTAATATTTCCTAAATTTGTGGGTAAATTTTGTTATTTAAATATAAAATGACGGCAGATACAGCTAAAACATGGTTAAATTGGCAATTCTATTGCTATTGAGTACGGAATTTCCGAACGTGTGTGGCGAGTCATACAAAATCTATGGAAAAGAAGTAGTTGTTTTCGTTACGCGATTTCGAAAGCACTGGCCCTATTGCGGAATCACGAAACGAAGATATTCCGTAGGGAAAATTAATCAGGCAGGTCCACTGAATTGTATGGATTCGCTGCATATGGAAATTTCAAACGTATTTGGCGGACCTTAGACTGATATTCAATGAGCGCATTAGAATCGAAAAACTTGTACACATGGACAAAGCATACTTGCTTTGCTTACTTACTCGGTTATAAAAGTTATTATCAAATGAAACATTCAATCAAACAAGTAAGCAAAGAAAGGAAGCAATGTTATCTTACTCTATAAGGGATATCATGATTTCTTATACTTTTAAATGGTAGAGGTACTGCTGCCACATCATTCTTGCTGTCACAAAGGCTTTGTAATCGGCCCTATCCGGGTAGCACACGAATTAATTCATGAAAGAAACTTAAGAATCTTCTGAAAGACAACTTCACCATTCCTATTTTTGTGTTAAAAGAGGCATTCTTACTCCTTGTCATCCGAAAGTTCCCAAGTTTGTTTGACTTCCGATGCTACGAGTATAATAAGTTTTTCATGAGTATGACCAAATCAGAAATGAGACTACATACTAAGATGGACCAGTACAAAAAACTAGGCCAAAAAAGAATAAGGTCAGGGTAACTTTAAGTAAGCCTGTAGCGTTTCTAAGAATAAAATAATAATCTTGCGATTAAAGAGTCGATAGCACGGTTTGACGATAGCGTGTTAATTCTAAGGCTTGTTTCACACTTATTGCAACCACACCATAACGCAAAGAGAATAGCGGACAAGCAGTGATTAAGTGTTAATTGTATCAATGCGATTTTGTGAAGTTGCGTTGTGACACCGACTATACTATATGGTTACTATATGGTTTCGGATGTGGTTGCGTTATCGTTAGTTGTTGCGACGACGCAACGACAGGAGTAGAGATAGTCAGTTCGATACAGGACTTCCATAAATCCTTGACTGAATAAACTCATGGAATTTGAAGAGCAAACATTGCTCTATACATGGTGGTTGTAAATTGCGATGTAGTTGATATTACCAACGAATTAGATTTTGACATCAAAAAAATGGTCATTGTAAGTATTACTATTATCCATATAATAGATACATTTTCAATTTAAAGTTGCGCGCGCATCCCACATAATGTGGTTATGACTAGTGATAGTGGCGTGGCAGTAGCAAATGTAGAACCAGCCTTAGGGAAAGCGGCAGGTCCCGTAATCGTGACCTAGAATCAATGCCCTATAACAAAATTATATTCCTTAAAACTAAAACGTTGAAAACCTTTACTTATAAATATAAAGAACTTATAGACATAAGGCCCAAACAACGGCCGAACCTTTAGAAAGTAAAGTATATTTAAGCCTATATCCTCGAAGAGGTAGGCAGGACCAGGGCACCCACGACTAGCCGAATCTTCATAGTACTTTGAAAACATGTATAAGTTAGCCGGAGTCTACAGTTGCGTAATTTTCATACAAAAAGTGATCTCTGTTGTTGTTAGAAATAAGCCCGAAAAATACTTGGGATAACTTGCTTTTCGTTACCAAAGCCAGCAAGGCATAATGCGAATTTAATTTTGAATATAAATATGAATCCCTGTTTCCCTTGGATATCGCACCACGCCTGAACGGATGGATTTTGCTAATCCTTTTTTGTTGTGCTAGTTATTGGCAGAAGCTATAAATAAAAAAAACATAAATAAGACATTATATTACTAGATTTTCCCATAGACAACACGTTTCGTAGTGTTGTGAAATATGACTACTTTTAGAAAATTTAAAAGCATGGATGCGTCGAATACAAGTCTAAAATGAGAACTCAAGAATTGCGCTTATTATCTCACATACAGAGATAACGCTGCATGAAAAATAAATCTGCTTAAACATTAAGATGAGACTGAAGATGTTCTTAACCCATTTCCGCTTTGTTATTTATCGCAGCTTATCATGACAATGAGGGTCCAAGAAGCCCCTCTTTGTTTCAGACTGACCTACATACACTGGCATGTTTGGGCTGATAACAAAGAAAAATATACAATGGGTTCTTGTGTCTCCTGCAACAATATGAACGCACACTTAAGGCGGCATTAGTGCAACGAAGTCATTTAAAAATAGATACTGAAAAAAGTTTAAAACTTGCAGCAAATCTGAAGCTCGGATATGAGTTTCTAATGTATGCAGGCTAGAAGTATTATGAGGGTTTTGGTTTGCGGCATTTTTAACCCGAGAATTGAATACAGACACACTTTTTAATGTTATACAAGATTTCTTTTATAGTATTGGAAACAAGCAGACGGATTTTCTCATATTAGCGGTAAGTTTTTCAGCCCTTGTGTTAAGGGCTAGGATAAATAATTACGGGGCTCTGAAATTTGTATAATCATGGCTAATGCGTCAAAACACTTATCATCGCGAAAAGTCCTTGCGAGATGGCTTTAATTTTAAATTACATCTGAAATATATACTTCAATATATTTTGTTAGGCGGTTTGTCAGTTTGTAATTAGATTATGGGGACATTACTGTAATTAATAAAATATAACTTTTGTAAAGTATTGAGTATTTTTTGAACCACGCGAGTCCAACTATAACCTGTGTGTTTTATAAAAATCAGGCACATCGACTTGTAGCCTCAGGTTTAGCCGCGGACGCAAGCTTTTATTGCATTAAAATTCACGACTTTAACAAAAAAAGTAAAACACATGTATAGACACAGAAATCATACCTTATCCTTGGCAAATATGAGAACCTTTTCCAATTTAGTTGTTAACAAGTTTTCACGCACATCGCGAAGTTGTCCGTTCGTTTAACGCGGACGCCATTTCATGGTAATATTTATTTAGTGTCGGTTTATAAATAATGTAAGCCAAGAATGAAGGCGTGACAATTCGTTTCTATTATTCGCAGATAAAACCCAACAAGGGTAACTACAGCTAACAAAAATACTTTTTTATATTTTTTGTATAAAAATAGTAAAAAATCGCATCGCGCGTGAACGGATTGACCGGTTTTAAAAAACCTTTTTAGTTTGCACAATGAATTCTCTGGACAAATTACAAAAAAATATCTAACCCCGAAATTAGCAAATTACATGCCTGTATCATGGGTGTTAGTCAACGATTCTAATACATAGAAATACTTAAATAGATATAAAAGTCAGAAATAAATTTAATAAGCACCAAGACTCCGAAATGCAGGCATTTAAATGTTTCAAGAAATGTTCATTACACAAACATCTGCCCTCGTCGGAAATCGAACCCGAGCATCGTGATCGGTTTGTGCCATTAGGCGTGTACGCTACCCCTCGGCCAACGATGCCAACGATTATATGTTCGACTCCTGTATTTTAAATGTATTGGAATCGATGTCTTCGTCATATGTGAACCAATTTTTAAAATCATTTTTTGTTTGAAAGAGCCATGCTTCTGTTGTGGTCGCATTGCCGCAGTCTGCATCTGGAATCCTGGGGTAATATTGAATATTCATAGTTAAGAAAGGACAACGTCTGTCGGCTCAGCTAGTTAACGGATAATTATTATAAAATCCTCAATGTACAGCCACAATTTGTTTACGATTTCATACATATACTGTATACACGTTAGCTTAGTGTTTAGGTCAGAGATAGAGAATCCACTATTACCATTTTGGCCTTTTTTTACTTCACTCCTAAACAGAGTTTCACCTGCGATTAGTGACTACCGGAAGCGGATTGTAGTGTGACCTAGGCTTTGACCTGCGTAGTATAAGCTCTTGCTTAACTTCACTGTCTATTGCAAACAGGAAAGGACAAAAGAATAATGCTATCTTCTTCTTCTTTTTCTTTTCTGGCTTTTGCAACTACCATACGTAGTTTGATTTCGCCAATGTCTACGTGTTGGATAAAGCACGGTACAATATATTATGGTTACCACAGGATAATGCTATCTACAAACTGGTAAAGCTTTTTTTAAATGTATTTGCCATAAGCGTCAGCATCTGCCACCATGTAAGTTTAAGTTTGCATCAAGTTACTAGAATAAACATAATCGGACTTAAATTACTCAAAGTTAGACATAAATCGTTACATTAGTAATGTCAGGGACTTAAGTTAAGCGGTGGCCGCCTTACTCAAGCTCATGTAGTGAGATATGGTGAAAACGAGGATAAAAACACTAATTCCTTCATAATATATAGGTACTTCATTTATGCACTGTAAACGAAAAAAATGCCACCAACATTGGCTGTTTTATAAAAAAAATACGTCATGAAATTCAATTATTATAAAAAAGGCATTTTTTGTCTTGATGGTGCCAGAGCTCCCAGTGTAAATTTATTCATAAGAAGTGATCTATTAATAACCAATTACAGATTCTAAAGAACCTTGGAGTTGTATGATAAAATGTTTCTGAACTACTTATTACAGATATGATTATGTTATTATCGGGCGAAGACAATAATTCAAATAATTTATGTTCATCGATTATCAAATTACACATTTATTCTTTGATTTACAACCAATATTATTAACCTATCTGAGTTTAGAGATCGTTCTATTTTTGTATCAGTTGCCAGGTAACCACTGTTATTTTACAAAAATATCTTAGCAACAAAATTCTAGAAGGGCTATCTTTATCTGTAGATAGGTTATTAATATTGGCCATTATAGTGAAATCACCAATCACAGAGTTAAGATAATGCTTACTGTCGCTTACTTCTTTAACTCGTACGTACAGCATCCCTAATTTTGAGTTTATTGAGACATTTATGGACTTCCAGTCAGCGTTTCTTTTAACAGCCCTAATGGCTTAAAGGCGTTTAGACATTTCTTTTCTTTGTAGCATGTCAGCCGTCGCTATAGCCCTGCTATAGGTCACATAGATGCTGATAAGCAATAGTTTGTTAACCTCACAAAAATTCGACAAGAACTATTAATATTAAATTTAAGTTTTCAAAACTTATGATAACGTAAAAATATTTTTTACTGTACTATTTCAGTTTATAACTCTAAAAATCATAGATTAGTTAACATTATTTTTTTTACTGCTTAATACATAATACGCTATGTTCAGTACAAATTCTAAAAACATTTTCATGTATAATGCTCCCAAGACGAGACCATATGAAAACTGTGAAAAAGTTATCAAATGTGCCAAACTTCACACTCCTTATCGATCAGAATAATTCCTAATTGTAAAATAACGATGGTGAGAATCGTCATTTTGGCGTCAATGCAATCGGATAGTTGATAGCTAAAATACCTTAGGTTCATCAAAATAATTAAGTATACAAGTAATATTTAATAAGTAATAATGACTTTATATCACTAAGATAAATTATCTTTGTCGACAATTTGTCGTTTTGTGTAAATGCCATATCTAAAGAAAAACATAATTGTAACAAAAACAAGCAATTGCTCACCGCTCCACCTGCGAGTTGAATTGGATAACTCAACCACGACGCTTCAACCGCAGACCAGCTCATGAGTCACAAGAATCAATTAGAGGAGCTGCGAACTGGCTCAAAGTATAGCTCAATCTTATATATAAAATTCTCGTGTCACAATGTTCGTTGCCGTACTTTTCCGAAACGGCTTGACCGACTCTCATGAAATTTTGTGAGCATATTGGGTAGGTCTGAGAATCGGCCAACATCTATTTTTCATACCTCTAAGTGATAAGGGTGACTCACCCCAAATTTTTTAAATAAATCACATTAAAAACATAGCAGAACAACGTCTGCCGGGTCAGCTAGTTTATCTATAGAAATTGTGTTCGTGACAGTTCACGAACGTAATAATAGCCAACGCTACAGCCTTCTTTGTCATTGGTCACAGACAATAGTCAACAGTTCGAAAAATTGCAATTGATCCGTGAGTTACAAATTTTTAAATTAAGCTGCATCTCTGACTCAAATTATCTGAATACATTTGAATTTGGCCCGTAGATGATTTACTCACCTCTAGACAAAACACACGTTTCACATATTATTACATTCGTGGTATTACAATTATTAATGTAAAAGTACCGGCTGGACACATAATGATGCAATTTAACAATCATTCAAGTTAAAGACACTCATGCGCCAACGGTTAACGAGTTGGCTACATGTTTTAATGTATTTTATTTAGGCATGGGAAGACAATGTTTTAAATGAAGTTTAAAATGTATATGAAGAAAACGCTGAAGTTTGTAAATGCGCGAAGTTAATAAAATACAATGCTAGCCGGTAAGCCTTGGCAAATGAATGATTTTTAAAGAATTAAATACTATTAATGAAGAAACAACCATTAATAAAAAATAAAAAAAAGTAGCTTCACGCCCATATCCCCGAAGAGGTAGGCACAGGCACAACCAGGGCGGCACCCATGACTAGCCGAAGACACTAAGTCCCACAATGTGATAGGTGGCAAGCGTATCGCCAACCGAGCACATATTCAATCCCGAGCAACGTCTTTTTATTAGAAAATTGGAAAAACCAAATTTTCTTTTTTTTTGTTGCCCGAACCGGGAATCGAACCCGGGACATCATACAGTCAAGTCCGACTACTGAACCGCTAGACCATAGAGGCGAATAATAAAAAAATAAGTTACAGTTTTTTCGCAATTGTTGAAATATTGAGTAAAATTAGTCAATTTAAAAATAAGTTGTAAGTATGATTGCATTTTTTTACAATTTTGTTCAGTTTTAGTGTACTAGTGAAGTATTCATTATAAAAATTACATGTTGTCACCAAATCTCACTAAATGAGTTTTAGTAAGGGAGCCACCGCCTTACCCAAGAGACTTTGCCACTTAACCAAGACTTATGACTAACTTTGAATAAACTATAATTTATAAGCTCTACTTTAATTAATTGTCTAACTTGATGGAAAGATAAACTTGACTAATAGCTAGAAACTAAAAATAGCGATCAAATTGCCAAATTAAAATTTAATCATCAAATCTCCCAAATGATAATGTTGTTTATATTTTGAAGTTCCTAATATAATCATATCTGATATTGTTTTGCTATTGCCACTGCTGCTGCTATTGTAGATGTTGTTTATTTAGCTACCATAATAAAATACATAATTGTATTTATGATCGAGTTAGCCTAGTAAACATTTTTTTCTTCCGACAATAATAACGTAATTATCATTTTGCCAATAAAAAGTTCAGTATGATCAGTGCAATAATTTATTTACAAAATAGCTTTTATAAACGCCAGCACTAAATATGCTAAAACGGCAACCCTGGTAAAACTGGCTGTACATTAAAAAGAAATCTTGCACGAAAACATTGGAATGGACATAGGTCGAAGCAATTTGACCAAAGCTTGAACATAGATATATTGAACAAAGATCTTTGTCCAGTGGAACGCCAGCCTAACTCATATCGACTCAGGGGTACAAGGCAGAATGTGATAGAGATAAACATTGACACCATAACAGTGACTAGGTGTTAGTTCTATGACGATTGTATTTGAACTATTAGTTGTAAGAGCTCATCACTGTGATACTCCCGTTTGAAGAAGAAGAAAGCAAGTAGTTTTTAAAAAAAATAAAATATCTTCACGCCCATATCCCCGAAGAGGTAGGCAGAGGTACAATCAAGGCACCCACGACTAGCCGAAGACACTAAGTCCCACAATGTGATAGGTGGCAAGCCTATCGCCAACTGGGCACATTTCCAATCCCGACCAACATTTTTTTATTAGAAAATTGGAAAAATCCAATTTTCTTTGTGTTTGCCGACCCGGGATTCGAACCCGGGACCTCATGCAGTCAAGTCCAACACCCGGACCGCTAGACCACACAGGCGATAGTTTTTTAAGACTCTACAAATCAAGAGATGGTGCCAAGAGAATCCGAAACCGTCGTGTTTGTATGAAAAGAGTAATTACTATAGAGGAATCTAATCAGTTCTATAGGGATCGCGTCCGTTGGCAGTTCCTACTGTCTGCCTACCCCACAAAGGACTTGGACAATATTTAAGAACATCATGAAGGAAAAACATAATGACATCACAAAAACCCACGACACCATTGTCAATAATGCTCAATGTACAGCTCGACAACTCAGATAACGAACTAAACCACCAAATACCATAAATGAGCTCATCGTATGGAAAGTTCGACAGGAAACATAATAGGTACTCGTACACCGTAACGTGGATAGATTGCATTAACATTGTTTTGGGTGTTCACCGCAAAATAAGGATAACGTTTTGCACGTGTATCTTTGAATAACATAAAAATTAAAAAAAAAACAAATATCCCTGAACGAATTACGCAAATTGATCTAAACCCAAAGTAAGCAAATTGTACGCTTGTGTTATAGATGGTAGTCAACGACATTTATACATAGAAATACTTACAATATAGATGAATAAATTTAATAAACACCTAGACCCAGAAAAGCAGACATCTAAATGTTCATCACGCAACTGTCTGCCCCGTCGGGAATCGAATCCTAATACCCGAATGACCATAAATTTGGTTGTGGATCAACAATTACAGCATTTGTCATTTGTATAATTTTACATCGCACAATACAGAAAGATTATGATAAACGAGTGGTCACCCATCGGTCGAAATTCGACCATAATAAATTTTAATATCTTGTTGATAAGAACGCCATCTCCATTTCTCAAGACCAACTACTTTGTTTCCAAACTGTATGGTGCGCCATCTGTGATCTTTTATAGTTATCATCAATATATTTGTTTGTGTGTGTCAAATGCATGGTAGTACGTGTAATGTTTATTTTTTTGAATTAATGCACTTTATAAACATTATCATGAAAAATATAAGCGTTCTGCACTTCTGCTACACACAAACTATAAGTGTGCCAAATTTCATACTCCTCCGTTAGCGCAATTTTCGTAAAAAGGGGTCTAAGGTTTTTGCTTCACGTATTAATATATAGATTCTTTATTTCCAAGTCGTAGTGTTTATTTTCATTATTCAATATAATACCGTTGACTAATATAACAGTAGCATATATAATTTGCTTGCTTCAATTTGGATCAATTTGACATTCATCATTCGTGAATTTAATTTCATTTAAGTGATAATTATTAATTTATACTTATCTGATACGTATTCGTTCAAACTAGCGACGCATGTTTATGTAAAACAATCGCAAAGACCTCCCTATCTTTATATTATCTGGCGAGGGACGGAATCGTGCCACACAACCCAAAGTATGCGATTACCCTAATTCTGTACGTTGTCACAGCACGAGATCTGTGTCACGGGCTTTATAAATTCTAGTATTCAGGACGTACTATTCTACTTATTGTGGCGACTGGAATAGAAGTTCGTATAACAAACTTTATTTAGTTATTACAATAAATTTAATGAAATTATTTTTCCCAGTTTTTACGTAATGTTCCTATACACCCATGGACAATAACCTAACAAATGTTGTCAGAAAAGGATTTGGAGAAACAGTTGAAAAGCTGCCATGAAAAAATGTTTTGAGAGACCAAACACGGAAATAGAAAAGTAATTTTTGTTTAAATTTAGTTAGTATAATAAAGTAGTAACGTGCAAGTAGCTCCAAGGACAAGTACAATAAAATTAATGTAAGGAAAATATAAGTACGAATCATTAAAATACCGTTATATATATGTCGGAAGGTCATGAGCTAGTATACCTATTTTCTAATATCTGTGGTCATGAGTATCGTCGGTACAACGAGTGGCGCACCCGCGTGTAACGTCGGAAAGTCATGAACAAAGTATAGTTGTGATACTGTGGTCATTAGTACGTTTGACGCCTCAGGTGCATCGGAATTATTGTAGCTTGTTTCATATTCGATTTATCGGGAAGTCATGAATAAAGTTGCTTCGTTAGCAAAACAGGTGGCGCATTAGCAAGTAACTCGATTCTTATTGGTCCGTTCACCGCGGCCACGTGTATATAAACCCTAGCACTGCCATATTGCGACAGACATGCTTTGTGCACGTCTCTGTGTTTGGACCACTGTCTAGTACGGAGGTCGCCACGGGTAATAGTCTCTCCCTGTCATAGATTGACAAAGAGACACTTCTAGGTCGCAATTGTTAATTCAATTGGGATCTTAGGTCCAAGGATGTGGGTCGTCCGGGGGGTGCATTGTTCGGTCGGCACTCACGCAGGAGGGGCGGATTTGAGGCCCTTTCCCCTTCGGGAGTTTGGCGTTTGCGTAAGTACGAACACCGTGACGTGTTTACGTAGTTACGTAGTTGTTTGTGCGTGATTGTGGTTATGTTTGTAAACAGTATAGTGAGAAATTACGTAGCTTCTCTATTGTTTATTATTATGACGAGGTTTACGATGTGGTTGTACGATTAGATCAGGTGTTACGGCTTTGTTTTGATATTTCTGAATTATTTGATCACTGCCCTCAAGTGATGAGCTCTCGACCTACTAGTCCCGTGGTTCCTATTCAGCCCGCGTATGTGTGATATCACCGACATATATATTATATACAGAGATCTACGTCAAATGCAAAAAAATGTGTTTTTCAAAAAAAGATGTAAAAATATGCAAATACCTGTTCCTGCCGCCATAACGTCAGTGCCTGCCTTTGACGTATTCCGACTCGGAATATAAGGTAGCCGGTAAACTTACTTCTGCTCGAGGCCTAACATCCCGGCTTCAGGTTGACAACGCTTTGGTGTCTCTAGGCGGCGTGAATTTCTTACCATCAGGAAATCCGACTGTTTGTTTGCCTTCCAATATCATGCAATTTTAGACATTGTTTAATTTAATACGACATTTACACAACGAGTGTTTTTTTAGTATGATATTGTATCATAATAAATACTTTTCCAAACAACATGAGCTATAATATTTTTTTCAAATATTATTGGTTATAAACAAAGTATCCTCGCAACAATTTACGGAGTATGCAAGAGCGAGAGCTGAACGTGTGGATGATAAAAGAAAAAAAATACAGGCCGTCACCAGACACACTGCTCACGGCTGACGGGCTACATGTGGACATGGCCCGTCCATCTCTTTTATTACCGGTAAACCATGTTACAAATTTTAATAAATGACGAGACCTGACAAAGCAATTAGCATAATGGGTCAGTAATTGAGAGTTACAGGAAAAACGCGTTCTTAAGCGAAATCTTAAATTGGAAACAAATTAGATGCAGTTGACAGACGCGATCAACCGCAATAATCGCGTACGTATCAAATGAGTCGTTGTACACAGAGCTGTGTAAAATCGGTCGTAGTCAGGCTCATTGGAAACTAACTACGCGTGTTGGCTATTTCTGTCAGCATAATGGCAGTTTTTACTCTTCTTCGACTTTGAGAGTAACTAGCTAGACAACACATGTAAGGGTAGGGTTGCCAGCTCTCGAACGATTCAACCTGCGAGGGTTAACAAATCGAGGCAAGGGTAGAGTTTCGAAAAAAAAAACGTATTATAGCTATCGAGTAGCATTTAGTATTTGTCGGCGTCGTGTAATAGATCGCGAGCGGCGTAAAAGGCGCTGGATGAAGGGAAGAGGAGTCCAAGGCGTAAAACGAAGGCTGTGGAGTTGACTTTGTAAATTTTTGATATTTTTTAAGTTTCATTTTAGAAAACACCAAAGATATACTATCTTAAGTTAAGGGAGGTTACCCCATTATTCCCGAAGTCTTCAGGGCATTTCGGGATGCCTGAGAACCCTACGCAAGTGGTTTACATTTACAGATTACATTTATAATGCTAAACGTATATTTCAAATTTGTTTCCTATCCTTTATTACAAAAAAAAAAAAAAACACCAGTCCCAACTGACAGCCGACCTTATAATATATATAGAAAACTTATTTCCAGCTTCACGGATTGGTATTAAGACCTCGATAGAAGGTCCATATTTCTAAGACCAGCCTAAAAATCGAATTACCTTACTGTCAGTGCTGGCAAAGCAATTTACTTAGATAATGTGCTCGTTAAGAATTACAGGAAAAACAGGTTACAAAAGGAAATCTTACTTCATTTCAAACATTTTAAAATATGCCCAATTTATTTCGCAAATCCTTCCATTGCTCTCATCGGTCGCTGCTGCTATTAGCAGGAGCAGGAGCATAACTGATTAAAATTGGTTACGAATATTTTTTACGATGCACTAAGAAAAAGTTGAAAATTCCATAACAATAGTTTAGGAGATCACAATTACCTTTCTCAGTTGTTTTTTGAAACATCTTCAACTGTCAACAACTAACATAGAGATTTTACATGTGTATACGTTATAACATGTATGTCAGTCACCGTCTCGTTGGTTTCGAAGTTTGAGGTGCACTTCTAATGCAATCAATTATCTCCTAGGGTTCCATTCCCGACAGGGACCGGCACTTGTGTGACAAAAAAAATTGTCTTCATTTTTAGATATTTATTAAATTTGAATTTAGTATATATTTATAAATAAATTACCAGGCATACGTTTGGTTAAATAATACCACAAGTACATCATTTCCACACTTCAGGGACAGGATGATTTCTTTGAACGTGTTCGGATATAGAATACAGATATCCAAATAACGATAATAAAATATACAGCCGCCTTTAATTTTCCTATGAAGTGGGTCTCGAATAGTTCTCTCGTGTTTATGTAAATCGTTTTAAATATGCGTGAGGCTTATCTCAACTTACAGGGTTTCCTTTCGGCCTTCGAAACACGTAGCGATTCAGTAGTTGGCTCTCGTTCTTTTTAAGTAGGGTACAGACCACGGCGACTAAAAGAAGCCAAAGCTTTCGCTCTTGCTCGGTAGACATGATAAAGAGATCGAAAGCCTATAATTTTATTATTTGTAACCAGCCTTGAGGGTTTGATTAAAACTACTGGAGCATAAGGGTTTTGTAAAGAGAAAATTAGAAAAACAATAAAAAAAAATGTGTGTGATATTCACACACGATAGCAGTGAAACTCTTTCTCTCTCTCCCTCTCTATGAATCTCTATCAATGTCTATGAATCTCTATCAATGTATATCAACTTCTACCAGTGTCGATCAATCTCTACCAATCTCTATCAGTGCCTATTAATGTTTATCAATCTCTATCTCTGTCAGTCTTTCTCTCTATAAGAGACATAGAAAGAAACATGCAACAAACAAACATTACAACTTTAAATAAACTGTTTACATATTATCTTACTAATCAGTCTGTTCAGTGTTTGCGAGATTTTATACGCATATGTAAGTTTGTAAATATTTTATCCTATGTAGACTTTAAAAATTATATTTGCGTTTGCAAGATCCAGTCTACCTAACAGATGTAAAATAAGCCTTTATTTTGCTAATTCCGCGTAAGCAGTGTAATTGTTGTGGCAAATAATCCTCCAAACTACACAGAACAAGCCTAACTGACGTTCCCACCACCCACCTCCGCGACCAGAACACAAATATGGGAAGAGCTCGGGAAACAATATAAATTGTCACGTTCTTTACATTTACATGTGACAACCCTACCTAAAGTTCCCACCTCCCACCTCCGCGACCAGATCACAAATAGAGTCCGAACACGGGAAACAAAACCACTTGTCACGTCCTTCGCCAACTTTGTTGAAGCACTCACCACAGAGAACACCAAATCGCACTTGACCTACGCCTCTACACCGAGGCATCCTCAGAAATTCGACCGTACCGTACAAACGACGACACACGAGTCTGTTACAATGGATTTCCGCAAAGTAACGCCTGATTCAATAAAATATCCAGTCCACCTTTTAAACCTTGTTTAGTAATCATGCGATTGCTTTTTATTGTTTAGTAATCACTCAAAAACTACGTTTTTCTTGCTTATAATATATTTATTAGCTTATCAATCCAGCTATTTTCAGTCGAAGGCATTCCTAGCCATTTTACTAAAACCTTATTTTTATTCCGTCTTAGAACTTTTTCAACAAGGTAAATATTAGG
>NJDC01006822.1:0-49975 GCA_002245475.1 Calephelis virginiensis | reverse complement strand
AATGATTTCATTGGTTTCAAGTGCCCTATTCGACCTGAAAATAAAATACCATACATTTCAATAATTGCCTATGCCCCAAGGGTCGTTAACGACCCAACAGAATATTTAAAAAAAATTTAGTATAATTACATTAACTTTTTCAAGAAATGATACTGTCGTTTTAAAGATTGGTTATTTAAGTTTCAGTTAAGTACAGCTTTATAACAAAAAAAATAATTATATAAAAATATACTTACATTATTTCCAGACACACTACGTAATTATTGCTCCCAAAAACAAGACTGAACTTGAACTGTTTTAAATTACTACCTTCATTCACAGACAGAAGAACTAATAGTCGCAAATGGTAAAAATTACCTTCTTTTAATATAAGATGGCACTAAAACGAGTGTTGGAATAGTTATTTACAAAAATTATGACTTGAGCTAAACCCTTTATTTTAGGACAAAAACGACCCAATGGGCATATATGGGTTAAGCTTAGTTTAGGTTATCTAGAAACATATTATCAACAATATTTTTTTTATGATATTGGAAGGAAAACAGGCAGACGGATTTCCTGAAGGTAAGTAATTCACACCGCCCAGAGACATCAAAGCTGGTAATGGTGCGTTTCCAACCTGAGCACGGGATGTTAGACCTCTAACAAAAGTAAGTTGACCGGCTAGCTACCTTACCCTCCAAACCGGAACACGTCAACGGCAAGCGCGGACGTTGTAGTGGCAGGAATAGGTAGGGCGATGGTACCAATCCAGGTGATTCGCTGTGAAACTCTACCACCTAGTCAGAGTCACGGTATTAGTGACGGTAAGCCTATGCTCGCCTTTTACGAGCTGCCTAGCAGGAAGGCAAATGGTCTATTCTGCTAAGGAGCCCGGACCAACACGAGTAAAATAATAAACTGTTATTATTTTTTCATTAAAAAAATCAGCATATACCAAAGACAGAAATATAATATTGCGTTTTTCTTTTTCAAACAAAAACACGTTAAGCCCGTAAATAGAGCTAATTAGTGTAATTACGTGAGTTCGTTTCCCTTTGTATTGTACAGACATAAAACTGAGCCTTTGCCATGACTTGGTATATAGGTTACGTTCGGTTATTGACATATCGCAATCTACAGCATTTATCTTCTAAACATTTTAAGTATCTTCACGCCCATATCCCCGAAGAGGTAGGCAGAGGTACAACCAGGGCACCCACGACTAGCCGAAGACACTAAGTCCCACAATGTGATAGGTGGCAAGCCCATCGCCAACCGGGCACATATCCTATCCCGAGCAACATTTTTTATTAGAAAATTGGAACAACCCAATTTTCATTTTGTTGCCCGACCCGGGATTTGAACCCGGGACCTCATGCAGTCAAGTCCAACAACTGAACCGCTAGACCACAGAGGCGACTAAACATTTTATTCTCTTAGTAACCGGTAGAGGCGTTGTTTAAAGTTTTCATACAAATAATTTACGGGGACGCTTGCCGGTATAGTAAACTCGACGAACCTAACACTCATGGTAAGGGCACTTGTGTTTGTTTAACCACCTTATTAATAAACAAAGACTAAAGTAAGTGCCTCTGTGTGAATCGCCTCTGTGGTCTAACGGTCCAGGTGTTGGACTTGACTGCATGAGGTCCTGGGTTCGAATCCCGGGTCGGCCAACAAAAAGAAAATTGGATTTTTCCAATTTTCTAATAAATGTTGGTCGGGATTGGAAATGTGCCCGGTTGGCGATAGGCTTGCCACCTATCACATTGTGGGACTTAGTGTCTTCGGCTAGTCGTGGGTGCCTTGATTGTACCTCTGCCTACCTCTTCGGGGATATGGGCGTGAAGACTCTAACTAAAGTAAGTGTAAAGTTAAGTTCATGTCACAGTCTGTATCACAGAGTACCTAACAAAGACTAAACCAAGTTGTACCTTGGATTGCTTAAGTCTAGTTTTAATAAGACGGTAAGAGTATTAGAGGAAAATATCAGAGTTAAATTTTTCACTCGATACCGACACTACACATTTTGTTAAAACGTAATAGTGGTGCGTCGTTTATTTAACGATATTAGTGAAACAAAGCAAGTTTTTTTAACCGACTCCAAAAAAGGAGGAAGTTCTTTATACGACTGCTTTTTTGTGTGTTTGTTGAGTGAATACTCAGCTAAAAAAAGCGACTTTGTTTTTTGTTAGAAAAAATAGGTTATGATTCTGGAGGTGGTCTGGTATATGGTATAAATTATAATTAATATGGTAATTTTATCATGTTCCGACTAGTGACGGATGTTGATAAAATTAATGTGGAACCATCTCGGAATCATTTGCTATATTTAGACAAAATAATTATCAAATCACAATACGGTACCCAATATATTTAATAATATTTTTTGATAAGAAAAATAATTAAAATCAAAATCTTAGAAATATTAAATAATAAAAATAATTTTATAATTTTAAACAATGTATATCACCAAAACAAGATAGGAAGTAAATTACGTAACTATAATACTAATAATAAAAAAACAAATAAATAAAAGTATCTTCACGCCCATATCCCCGAAGAGGTAGGCAGAGGTACAACCAAGGCACCCACGACTAGCCGAAGACACTAAGTCCCACAATGTGATAGGTGGCAAGCCTATCGCCAACCGGGCACATTTCCAATCCCGACCAACATGTTTTTTTATTAGAAAATTGGAAAAATCCCATTTTCTTTTTTGTTGGCCGACCGGGATTCGAACCCGGGACCTCATGCAGTCAAGTCCAACACCCGGACCGCTAGACCACAGAGGCGATACGAATAAATAAACAATGTAAAAAAAAATATATATTTTATAATAATTACTTAATTAAATACAAACGGATTTTTCAATTAAATATGTCTTGTATAAACGTTTGTATGTCGAATTGAATGAATATTTGTAATTAAATGATTTGGTTGTCATTTATTTAATAATTGAAAAATGATTTGGTTACCAAATTTTAATTTACCACAAATAATTATTTATTAATAATTGATAACTACAAAATCAACAAATTCATTTGGATTGGGTATTATTATCGTAATAAATGATTAAATTTTTGAATCTTCAAATCAAAATGTGACAATGGTGGTGATTCTGCTGTTCACAAACTAAACTTATTTTAGATGCATGCTATCTTTCTCAAATGAAACAAAAACAAAAGAGATGGAACAGTTTAGACGTGTCAGATTAGTGCGGACATGTCTAATCGTGATGTTTTTATCAACGTTTTCCGAGTAATAGATTAAACGTCTGTAGAAATGACGTGTACGGTCTAATTTGACAGCACTAAAAGTGTCCTGTCTCCTTCTGTTACTTTAGTTGAAAGAAGACAGGGATAACTTAAAATTAGTTTAGTGAGTGCGCAACAAAATTACCACCAATGTGAATTTTAATTAATTATTTGAAGGGACTCATCATACTATTACCATAATTATTATGTCATATTGCATGCCATAATAATGGTCAAATATGTGAGACCACTATGTTAAAATTATAAAAACCAACGTACCATATATGAAGCAACAAAAAATATTGATTGATATTGATTGACGAACTTTCAAATGTAATTTAGGTCTTACAGAACTGACTGAAGCAAAACCTGTCGTCTAAATGACGCCTAACAAACAACTTATGTCTTTCATATATAATCAGCGCTTAGCAACCACCGACCTAGTAATAGCGGGAAGCCTATAAAAGGGCATGCCGTGTCCAATTTAATAAAAGAAAACATACAAGAATAATGGTGTGATCATACTGAGTGCCGTGACGGCTTTTTGTGAAATACATTTGAAATGGATGAAGTTTGAAATTTTCGAGCGCTTAACAGGATCACAGGGATTCTGGCAGATTGTAGCCAAGCGTAGTAATTTTTTCCTGATAAAAAAATCCATGTCTCCTATTATAGACAATAAAGATTAAGTCAATGCTTTGCCAATCTGAGGCGGGGATGTTACGCCTCTTGTGTACCTAAGTTTCCCGTCTAAACTATCTTAAAAAACGGAACAGAATAATTTCAAGAACTGACAACATTACAACAATATAAAGTTGTGGTATTAATTTTAATATGTAGTAGTAGGACTCTCTCACCTAGTTCTTTTAAAATAAAGTCTTTCTTCGGGATCTTCGACCACGTGTGTAAGTATCCCTGCTACCCTACTCACCTACAAGGAACACGACAATAGCGAGTATCTATGCTACAGTGACAAAAATATGAAAGGCGGTGCAAAATGCTGCACAGCACTCACTCGTTCACCTACGAAATTATCTGGATCGTAATACTTACGAATTACATTTTAAACGAAGTAAAACTTCAAATTTTCTAGTTAGATTTTGACATTATGTTCTAAATAAATAGGTGAGTACTAGATTTTTCAAAAAGCCCTCAACGAAATGCCACAACAATGCCAAATATATATATAATGTATATAGGACCACCTGTCAAACATGTCTTACCTTAGATTCAAAAGAATCGTCAAAATCCATTTATAATAAGAATGAAGCAATAGCGAAGAAAACAAAAAAAATAACAGTAGAATTAGGAACATTTTCATTTTGAAATCGTTGAAAATAAAATAAAATTATAAGTATCGCGCAATTATCTTCAGACATGTACTTTTTTGCAGACATGTTGAATTTGTAATAGAAGATAAGTTTGTGGATTGTTTTCTTAAATTTTCCTGTCACAATGATATTAGAATAACAATTACAATGCTTTTTGTAGATTAAACCAGCTTTTATGTAAATTGAAATCTACATTTTGTCTGTCTTTGTCGTTTCTTGTGTTTTAATTTTTTTAACCAACACCATCGTTTAAGAAAGTAAACTAGCCAATTGAGTAGTCAGCGGGCTGCTATTATGACAGAAGACATTGCCTTGTTTTCTTCTTCTTTTGCTGTTGTATGAAATACAAACTCTTCTTCTTCTTCTTTTATAAATATGGCTTTCAATCGTTTTTCACGCATTATTTAGCCAATGTCAGGTACGGTGAAATACAAACTCGTACTCCTACCGCAAGATAGTGTGAAGTTGTCAACTAGAGTTCGTAATGTTGCCTACATACTTGCCATAATCTTGTCAATATGGTCAATAATATAGGATTAGAATCATGGTTGGAATGGATGACAGAAATATATCGAATCAACATTTGTAAGGCCTATCGACGTTTGTCGATGAAAACATTTTTTATGTCTATGTCAAAACAAAAAGACATGATTATGCCAGCAATGTGTATTTTGTCTTTTTAAACAGCTTAATGACAAAATTCTTCAGCTTCTTTAAATAAAGATATAATACATATCTTAATGACAAGGTTCAAAACATTTTTTTTCTTTTTTTTTTAATGACAAGGTCCAAAAACTTTTTTTTCATATCGATATAAATACTGTTAAGTCAGTAAACCTTAAATTAATTTTCAACAAAATTCATATCATTGGTAGGCGAGCGGTCGTAGACGTAAGAGTGAAAGACTTTTGACCTCTACTACGACTATAAGAAACAACCGGATGATAACGATTTAAGAACTAAGACTGCGATAATTGTAAGTTCTGTAGGGTTACTCTCGAATATCGATTTCATGCAAATTGGAAATCTGAATCGGATTTGTCATTTTAGGTACTTTGGAACACAGTAATAACGGATGATTAACATTTAGTTACAACAAAATTCAATGAATCGGACAAAATCATCTATTTATTGTTTATTATTAATTAAACTTTAAAAATTCGCCAGTATTGTGTTCAAGAGTACCTAAAGTGACAGATTCCATTCCAATTTCCAATATTGCATCGAGATTCAAGAGTAACGCTACTGGTTTGAAACACAAACTTGACGGAATAAGCATCATCTTAAGGTTTTTTTACACACTAGACACCGAGTATACAAATATTTTCAATTTATGTATTCTCTTTATGTCACAGTTCCCAATTGAGATATTTTTTGTTTAAATAATTTGAATCTTTATTCATTTCACAAAGTAAAAGTTTAAGTTAATAATTATAGCTTAAGTAATACGAATAATATATAAAATGGGGAAAATTTTAGATAAGGTTAAAAACGCGTATGACTGACGAAGTGATAAACTTTCTGCTTTAATACGACTTTCTTTCACATATATATAATAGTAAAATATATATAATATGGTAAATGTGGAAGAAGCTTGGCAAGGCTGTTATATATGTCTCTCTATAGATAACTTGTAAGATGTCTCCAGTCAGACTCGGGTACCCGGGCAAAAGCTAAAGTTTTGTACTCTATTATGTGTGTATTTAAAAAAATATTATCTTTGAACGAAAGTGAAGAGTTATTCTGGATGTAGATGATATTAGAGATGTTCAGATGACTAAAAAATTAATGACGTTCACGCTTAAAGAAGAATGAGTAAGTGTAGTAAATGGTATTCATGAATACGAATATTGAATAGACGCTTAAAACTCACCATGTTCGTATTAAATGACACTATAAATATTCATTTATTATAGTGTGAGACTTTAAAGTTATATGAAAGACATTACGTAAATACCGCAGACAGAGTTTGTCACTTGCAGGGCCGTACACAGAGTGTACTTTAGATAGTGTAGGCATCGAAATTGTAGCTAAAAAACCTACAAATTCTATTTAAATTTAGTTTTGGGTCGTACCTTTAGCATAAAACGTGATTTAATTCAAATGCCACATAATTAATTATTCATAATAATTATTACAGCGAATTTTTTGTATGATCACAATGAATATTTAAGTTAGTGTTTATGAGTAGATTAGTTACCAAAAACGAACACACACGTAATTTAACTAAACACGTATTATCAAGAAATGTCTTACCATTCACTTTCAATAGTAATTAAGTTAATTATCTAATTAAAATAGACAAATACAAATTGATATGCGCTAAACAAAGTACAAACAATAATTATTTTGACTCTGAAGTCTGATGGTAGTAGATATTGCTACCTAACTCATCAAATCCTGGTCCCTGTGTTCGTTAGTATGACTATTTCCCGTCCAGTATTTTGTAGTTGACAAGGATATGTGCTGAATTTTTGGATGAAATTTTCAAAATCCATAAAAATATCATCACCATTAGTACAGCCTTTGTATGATAGCTCCATAAAAGAAAAAAATCCCAGGTTAATAGTTTAACAACTATCATACTTTCAATGTTGAAGTTCGTGCTACAAAAAAATGTTAATTAATTAGTGGATAATTATTTACTTATTTATTTATTTTACACGTAACAGAGAATTGACAGTGAGAAAATACAAATATAAATATTGTACAAAAGGCGAGCTTATCTCTTACAAGCGATATCTTACAGCTAACCTAAGATAGAGAAAAACGATACAAAATAAAAAGCGATAGGTAGACAGTGTACAAGCTTAAGATTAAAGAGATAAAAAAAACTTAAAATTATAAACTATTCTACATATATACTTACTTAATACTAATATGTATATTGCAATAACATAAAAAAGGTAAAAAAAAAACTAATATAAATGTTATACCTACTAATAGTTAAATCCTAACACCAAGTGCTACCATTATGGACTAGAGGAGTAAAAGAGTTTTAAACGATTTTTAAATGAGGTTATAGATTTACTATTTCGAATATCAAGGGGAAGGGAGTTCCATAGCCTTATAACATGTACTTTGAAAGAGTGGGAATAAAAACTAGAAAACGTAAAAGTGCAACATCACAGCTCCTAAGCGAATGGACCAGTTTCGATGCGATGATTGCGATGGTTCTTAGCTTCAATTTAAGTTCAGCTTTTGTCAGGGTCATATAAAACCTACAATTATATAATCATTGTGGGACTGTATTGTAACATATTTCTTTGTAATATGTACATCTTACTAACCTTGTAAATATCTCTGTTTTATTATCTTCTGTTCTACTATTCATATTAATTACTTGTAATGCGTACATCTTTCGATCCTTGTAAATTCTGTTTTTTACTATTTCTGACCTTGTGTCCCTTATGATTGTAATTGTTTCTGTTTTTACTGTGTTTTTCACAGTTTTTCTCTTCAATAATTCTTTATCACTAAAATACAGCAAAATTTACCATTTTTGACATCTTCAATGACAGTAATGACTAATTTGAAGATGTCAAATATATTTCTTTTTTATGAGAAAAGAGGACGTTTAGGTGACGTCAATTTTAAATCCACCAATCAGATCGCATAATTTTAAATTGTTAATTTCGGAACAGGTCAAGCCAGTATAAAAGGATGACGATCCAGCCGATCTGGGCATTCTAATTCTGCATTCTATTTGTGGCATAAGTCAACGGAATAAATAATAAGAAGAAGTTACGGAGGAACTGCTGCCTGCTACCTAGTGCTTGCTGTCTGGTGCCTACTACCCGCTCCTCGTTGGTGGACCCGAGGACCCTGAACCGGCAGTAGCTGCCCCGCCGGTGTACTTCTCTGGCCACCTTCCCAGCTGCCCTCTTCTACTGCTGCTCCTGGCTGCTGAGGGAAGGTGCCAAGGGGGTCCCTACTCCAGCCGCTGAGGCCTATAGCAGCGGTCCTCCGTGCTCTCCTCCGTGCTCTCCTCCGTGCTGCACTCCGTGCTCCGTCGACCCGTTTTCGAACCACCGACGTATCCCACGCCCATCTATTTTTCTTTTCTTTAGCCGTCAGAAACTTTTATAGTGTACAGTGCACAGACCTTTATCGAGACTTTTTAATTTTAAATACAGTGTAATTTTGTTTAGATTTTTATTTTAACCTCAAATCAACAGGATTCCCTACCAACAGCCAAACTTAAGCAAGTTTGACTGTTTGTTCATTTTTCTGTTAACCTAGTGGTGGGTGGTAGCTAAGCCACCCCCACTACGTTACAGTATGGCAACAAGAGATAATAAGAAACAGATGTTGCCTTTGTTGACTATAGGCAATGTTGCTTTGCCAATCTGCCTCTTGCTTTGGCCTTGTACTTACTTGTAATTTGGTATAAGTTAAAGATAACACAGTTTTTATCCCTATATCTCAACGAATTCCAGCGGGAGAACTAGGCCTTTAGGCGAAGTCGAGGGCGATCTTTAGTATTGGGTAATAGTCCAAAGGACTCCTTAATAAAAACTTGTGGTAAGCCAAAAAAAGTATATAGGTAAATGTTTTAAGCGTTTTATGAAAATAATAATTTTCTATCAAGTGCAACGATGAAGATTATTAAATTGTAACGCTTGTATAATTTCTACAACTATAAAGCTTTAGAAGGAGTAGTACTTACACACGATACACACCCAAACCTTATTAAATTAAAATACCAATACGATTCAACCAGAACAAGGTACAACGTTAAACAGGAAACGAACCGCGACCTCCACTTTCATGAACTGAGAAACAATATTGCAGGTCAACGAACCACATCACCGCTCTGTACTATATACATACTTGTACTTGTAAAATTATGGTAAATGTTTTTTTTTATTTTTTTTGGAACAAGACAAACTTGATAAAAAAATCTTTGTATTGGTTAGCCCAACACTCGAGGAAGGTTATTCCGTCTAACATCACGCAGTGACCTTAAGACAAAACCACACAAGAACAAAAAACAGTAAGAGGTTTTTTGTCAGCTCTTCCTTCTAGAGACAGCTTTCCGAACAGTGGTTTAATCATTAATAATTTTGACGATCTACAAACTGTTTTCATCCCATTAATATTATAAATGCGAAAGTTTGTCTGTTCGTTTGTTTGTTACTGCTTCACGCAAAAACTGCTGAACCGATTTTTATGAAATTTGGTACCCACATAGAGGGTAACTTGTATTAACACATAAGATAAATTTTATCCCGAAATGATGTTCCCGCCGGACCGCGCGGGTAATGCCGCGGCCAACAGCTAGTAAATTTATACTAACACAAGTCTGTCAAAAAATAGCTGTGTAGGTGCATGGACTACTAGGCATTCCATGTGGTTGCACTCGTGTTCACATCGTTCGCAAAGATCTTGGGTGACGTTGAGTCTGTAACCTTCCTCAAAAATGGGGCTATCAAATACATGAACCTCGGTTAGCGGGTAAAATACCTTTAGACTTAATCAAAAACGTTAGAAGTAGACGAAATTACAAAAAAAAAACTTACGAAAACTCGTATTTGTGATCACAAAATGTAATAACATTTTATAATCATCGAGTACGGCTGCAGCACACAGCGAGTACAAAAACAAAGTAATATAAATATTTGTATGACATAGGATGCATTAGTACAGAATAAATTACATTATAAATAATAACAAACAATAAATAATATATTTGAATATCATTGCATTGTTCCATAAAAAAAATATTTAAAAGTTACTACGACGTTCATGAACGCAAGATTTGTTTCGCGAAGTTAAGGATGAAAGGTGGATGAAGCCAGGAAAGTAACTAGCACCAAAGTAATTAGCACCAAAGAAACCACATAAGTGATTTTTGCTCATATGTCAAAAAGGTTCATATTCTTAAAGTCCCAAATAAAAATGTATTACAAATGATGACATATTCTATTTACTTGGCTTAGTCGTCACTAATGTAATACTCCTTTAGAGAAGTAGGTTATCCATTACCATACAAGATATGCCGAATGACGTTCAAACATACCATAAATAACAATTGTTTCGACATGTATGTAAATTTAAATAAAAAATCTCATATTCACCATCTATTAAGAAATCCAGCGTGAATGTTTAAAATACTTTTTTTATATAAACACAGACACACACAAAGTTTACGGAATATTCTACCACCAACGACACCACCACAGCGGGCGAAGGTTGAATAAGCACTGAATAGTGAATGATCAGATGATGATGAACTAAGCAATAAACATTCTACAAGTCCACCGTCATCGGAAATTATATTTTATTATAATAAGTGTAGCGACCATAATGTTTTGCTTCGGTGGTTTCCTTTCATGTCATTTGCCGTTCGTGGTACCAGTTTCGCCCACGCCTTTGTCTTGGTCACAATCTATGTGATTGCAATTGTGTTGTTTACTAATGTACTCTGTGAATCATCTGGTTTTTTATGCACACGACCTGATGGTGAGCGATCACCACCGTCCACGAACGACTACAACATCAAAGGTCTCTATCGTTTCTCTTTTCTTTAAGGTCATAGTCGATTTTTCAGCAACCGGAAATTATCGGAAGGAATAATAAAATATGTTCACTTATCTATAATAGGTATATCCCCGAGGTATCGACCTCTATTCTGGGACGATTCTTAAACTTCGAGACCTTTTTGTTTTAAAATATTAAGGGACATTTATTTAAAAACCAAAAAAATTACTGAAATTTAACTTTAAAATATCCGCCAGAAAATCGGAGGATTATTTTATTTCACATTTCGTAAAGTAAAAATATCCCTGGACAAATTACACAAATTGAATCTAACCCCAGAGTAAGCAAATTGTATGTTTGGGTTATGGATTCTAATACATTGAAATACTTAAATAGATACCAGAATAAATTATATAAACACCCAGACCCGGAAATGCAGACATTTAAATGTTCATCACACAAATGCCTGCCCCCGTCGGGAATCGAACCCGAGCCTCGCGGTTGTTCGATGTAGTTAGGCGTGTACGCTAGCCGCTCGACCAACGACCAATGATTGAGTGAATGACGTATTGAGCGATTATTGAATGGATACGACGATAACGTGAAGGGACTAGGGAGACGTGGAGAACATTAGATTGAGTTAAGGTTCAAGCTACGAGTTAAGGAATAAATTATAGTCAAAGGCGAGGAGAATGAATACCCCCCTTATTTTGAGAACAAAATAACTACATATGCGTTTAGTGAATGTTAGTTTCATTGGGCAAAATAAATAGATGAGTCCCCTTCAACCTTATACTTCCATAGGTTGTTTAAAAAATGTCTCTATTTATTAATAGAATGGTTAAGATTTTAATTACTTACACGGGATACTCATGACACATTTATATATTATTTGTCGTTACTTCGACCTAGTTGCATAGGTCGTGATCACGACGGGAATGCGTTAGGAAGCTGTAACATTTAACAGGAGGATCTACTGAAAGATAAGCCATGATGAGACACATGAACACAAGGACAAGAGGAGACAGATATCGTGAGTATAATTAAAATGTTTATAGTACGCGACGATTAGTTAAGGGCTGAAACTCTCTACTGAGGGAGCTGTGTTAAATATAATTTCTAAATATAACTACATATCCTATTAATATTATAAATGCGAAAGTTTGTAAGTATGGATGTATGGATGTTTGTTACTCTTTCACGCTCGAATGGCTGAACGGATTCGTCTGAAATTTGGAAGACAGATTGTGACCTGGATTAACATATAGGCTATTTTTAATCCCGATCGCACACCGGGTTTCTGTGAAAACGCGGTCGAAGCCGCAGGTAGCAGCTAGTTATTACAATAAATTTAATTAATATAGGTAATTTGAGTGTCTGCAAGGAAAAAGTGAATCATTCTATCTCAGTTAACTTCCATCTTAGATCCCTTCTGCAGTTTCTATCAGGTGAGCTGAGATTCATTTTTAGTTAAATATAGTTATATGTATGTCATATTTGTTACAATAAAAAATGCATTTCTTTTATTATTTTTTTCCGTCTTCATACGTGCCAAACTTTTTTCTACATGTGTAGTACACAACTGAGGCGGTATCTACATTGGCATTATATTTCACTTGTAATACTTTTATATTTCATTCAATATTTTTCTTCTTCTTACTAGAGCAGAGGTTCCCAAACTTATTTCATGGAGCGCCCACTTTGAAAATCAGTTGTTTTGTAGCGCCCCCACCTCGTTTTTTCTTGTCAATAACCTGAATAACATATTTGTTGCGCCTAGTTTAAAAAAAATCATTTTTTTCAAGATTTATACCGCCCCCCTCTAGGCTTCCAGCGCCCACAAGGGGGCGTTATCGCCCACTTTGGGAAAGGCTGTACTAGAGGTAAGCCAGGAAGCACTCTTGGTTTTTTGGTAATGTATTTCAATGATAAACTATTCGCCAACAGATGTGCACTACTTGCTGATAATTTCAAGCTATCTCTAGCTATGGAAATATATTTTGATGAATGTCAAAAATTGCAAAAAGATATAAATAGACCTGGAGAACAAAAAAACTTCTGCACTGTAATATTTCTAAATATGTAACAATATACTTTACACGTATGCACAATCCCATAAAGTAGAAGTATGAGATTTACGGAAACCCAGTGATTAGCGGGAACGGGAAGGAAAAGATTCAGATCAACGTATTTTTATTTTAGCACTTGCCCTGTGCTTGGGATAAATTTTCTATAAATTTTAAAGAAAGAAAAAATTTCGCCCCATACAGGATTTGAACCTGTAACCTTTCGTCTCAAGCCGACGAATTTTTTTCTTTCTTTAAAATTTATAGAAGATTCAGATCTTAGTTAACCACAGCTTTAACATGACGAAGTTCACGAGCACCTTACAAAGGTATATCAAAAAGCATATAAACATTCAGGTTTCATCTTACGTATGGCTCGAGACATCAAAACATAGTACGTGAGGAGTTGTTGGAGAAGAGTAGAAGTTGAAATGTATTTTTTTTCGTCGCTCCTCACAGGTACAGAACAAATTAAACAGGTTTTTGTGTTATTGATGCTATGGAATGTACCACTTTTATCCGCTAAAATATTCAACTTTGTTTGTTCTGGGAATGATAGGATACAACAAGCTAAGAGTAAGCAGGGTACTAGCTCTTAGTTGCTAAATATATAGAGATAGTATGCGCGATATATCAATCGGATGTCTTAAGTCAGGTGAATTTTTATGTCCCAGAACGATTTTTATAGCGGCGGTGTCAACCAGGTCTTCTGGTGATTCCTAATGCGAGGACAAAACTACTACACGAGGCACCTATGTCGCGAGCACTCCTCACTCATAATAGAATTGCTAAGGAGTGAGATTATACTATTGTTCTCTGAATGACTCTACAGACATGTTTGTTTAGTTTATCATTTGCTTCAATAGACAGGTATTAGTATTAAGTTTTTATTGTTAGCTACACTGTCGCATTAGATTACCTATTATGATAGTCATGAAATGTTCGAATAAAATTAAAAAAAAACTAAGACGATTGATTGAACTTCAATGAGTTGTCCTGTGGCCGAGATGACCTTATCCTCCGGATAGAATCACAACAGTGGCAAACTATACATTTTTTGCATTAGGAGTAGGTGAAAAGGTAGATTTCTACCTAAGCAAGTAGCGGCATTTTACCACCCGTTGTATTGTTAATTAAACGATCCGTTTTACCTATGAGTTGTTTAGGTTGGCAGATACTCTACACAGGGGCAACAAAGCAACAAGGACAAAAACTGATAAGAACACGGTTGAATTCAGTTGCCATTTCATTTTTGTAATTAATGACGGCCTTCCAAAGTTCCCTTTACATCGTTCAGATCCTATTAATTTCATCTAGGTATCCATTTGTGCAAGGACATTGGTTTTAGACATCTATTGCTTTTCTTAAACAAAAACTGCACATCAAGTTCAAATGGACTTTTTAAATTTGGATTCAAATCTCTTTATTTCTTTTAAGATATTGGAAGGCAAACAAGCAGACGGATTTTCTGATGGAAAGAAATTCACGCCGCCTAGAGACACCAAAGGTGGTAATGGTGCATTACCAACCTGAAGCCGGGATGTTAGGCCTCGAACAAAAGTAAGTTTACCGGCTACCTTACCCTTCGAACCGGACGTTATGGCGGCAGGAATAGGTAAGGCGGTGGTACCAATCCCGGCGAGTCGCTGCTAAACTCTAGTCGGTAATAGTGACGGTGTGACGGTGAGCCCATGCTCGCCTTTTACGAGCTGCCTGGCAAGGAAGGCAGATGGTCTATTCTACAAAAGAGCCCGGACCAACAAGACCTAAATAAAATACCTTAAAATAACTTGGTCAAAAACCCATCTATGGTACGAAACCTTCTTAATCGAGCACGATTACAAAGTGATCAAGAATGTATTGAACTATCTGAATGGATGCAGGATATAAGATACAAAAGTAGTGATCATTAAAAACCCGTGTGATCACGTTGTCCCATCCCAGTAACATTATAAATCCGAAAATTTATTTGTTTGCTTATTTGTTTGTTTGTTCCTTCTTCACGGTCTATCCCCTGGACCGATCTGAACGAAAATTGGTATCGGGGTAGTCTAGGAGCCGGAGAGTAACATAGGATACTTTTTAACCGACTTTAAAAAGGAGGAGGTTATCAATTCGCCTGTACGTTTTTGATTGTATGTTACGTGATTACTCGAAGACCGCTGGACTGATTTGGAATTTTTTTTTTGTTTGTTTGAAAGGGTATATATACTTCATAGGTGGTCTTATAATCTTCAGGTCAGGATCTGATGTTGGAATCCTAGGGAAATCGCGGTAAACTATAATAATTTCTTAGCAAGAATAGCGTTTTTGTGGACTTCCCACTAATATTACAAATCCGAAAGTTCGTTTGTTTGTTTGTTTGTTTGTTCCTTCTTCACGGTCTAACCCCTGAACCGATCTGAACGCAAATAGGTATAGAGGTAGTTTAGGAGCCGGAGAATAACATAGGATACTTTTTAACCGACTTTAAGAAGGAGGAGCTTATCAATTCGTCTACGTTTTTTTGTTTGAAAATGTCCTCAGTCTTCAGAGTTGGTCTGATGGTTACCAGGTCAGGAACTGATGTTGGGATCCTAGGGAAATCGCGGTAAACTCTAATAATTTCTTACGTGCTAAGAAATTATTAGAGTGTTAGTTAAATAGTGTTTTTGTGAATAATAATAACATGCTAACATTCGACTATGGTCACTTCATGATGCTGTGTCATGATGGAAATTAGTAAAAAAAAAAGTACCAATTCTTCAAGAGTTTAAATCTGTTAATTTTCAGAGCATTCGATACATTTTAGTTCGATCAGTAGGTATTGGTGATGTAGATTATGTAAAAGTCCTGAAGGTGAAATATTTCCCACTTCCCACTATTCCACTATCCCACTAATATTATAAATCCGTAAGTTCATTTGTTTGTTTGGTCTGATCAATCTGAACGAAAATTAGTATAGGGGTAGTTAAGGAGACGGAGAGTAAACATAGAATAATTTTTATCCCGAAATAAAGTACTTGCAATAGGCTGTCTTTGAGGGGTTTGGAGGCATTTACATAGACGCAAGAGAGAAGATCAGCCAGAACGCAGCGTCAAGCTTAACGTAGAATCATTTTCGGTTGGTTTAATTTTAATGGTTTTCTTATTGCAGGATTCGATTATGACCATACGTAACAGTATTAAAATCCTCCTTTGATTTTAATTGCTTGATTTTGTAGTATTTTAGGGTAATTCTTCGACCGTGGATAGTATAGTAATACATTTTTGAGTAATTAGTTTTCCAATTATTTACATTCTTGCGGAAAATGCTGAGAAAATGCTTACAAATTTCTCGGCAGTCTGCCGCTGCAAAACGGCTGCGACTTTCGCGCAGCAATAAGAGAACGAAAATGAGCTTGCCGTTGTCCTAATGCCAATTCCGGGCAAGTTGCAACGTTTTCAGTAGAAAATTGAAACTTCATGGATCTCAAGAAGTCATGTCTGCCGCCGGACGATCACACCGACGATATATTTAAAAATTTCAAAAAATCTTTTGTTATAAGTTTCTATAACTTAAGATACAGTTTAATTTCACAGTACTTATTTGCCGAAGCGCAAATAGAATTGTAGAGGCACTAACGTATTTCTGTTATTTACCTGAGGTGATATTAGAAAAGAGAACTTTTTATCTTAAATTTTTAACGGGTAGCGTTGGAGAGCTAAATATTAAATAACTTTACTACGCGGGCGAAGCCGCGGGTAGCAGCTAGTTGTAAAATATATCTAACAATTTATTACAACAACGTACATAATTTAATCCGATGTAAAAATAATTAAATTTAAATGGTTAATTGTGTAGTAATTAACTTATGTTATATATGAATGTTACTTAATAGTTAGTGTACAATTAAAAAGTTTAATTACTATGAGATAATTTGGTCAAGTCCAAGGCCGAGTTAGTTTACAAAAAAATGAATAGGTAGGCACTTCGTATATTACATACACTCTGCTATATTACTTTTGCTCGAAAAGCCTAACATCCCGGCCTCAGGTTGGCAACGCACCATTACCACCTTTGGTGTCTCTAGGCAGCGTGAATTTCTTACTATTAGGAAATCTATCTGCTTGGTGGCCATCCAATACCATAAGAAAGTAAGTAGACAAACAGCGGGGAAATCTCTTATTCAACGCAATCTACCGCAAGGGTATTTAAGTTTTCACCATGCTCAATAAAATAAATAAATAAAATAAAATTTGTTCTAAAACATAAAAAAAAATATTATAAAGCAGAAGTAAAGTATCTTCACGCCCATATCCCTGAAGGAGTAGACAGAGGCACAAGCAGGGCACCCACCACTAGCCGAAGACACTAAGTCCCACAATATGATAGGTGTCAACTGCCCACTGTCTATCGCCAACTGGACACTTATTTCATATTATATGGGTACCTAACGTTATTTCTATTAGAATTAGTTTTTTTGTTGCGCACCAGGGGGTGAACCCGGTACTTTAAGGACTGCTAGGCCCACAGAGGCGATATTATTTCTTTACATCAGAAGATATGAAGTAAGAACATAACGCTCGCTATACTGGGAGGTCTACCAGCTTGTGTAATTTTTTTGCTTACTATGGCATTTTTAACTCCCGACGGAAAACGTTAGGTGTTAAAAATTTGACGTGACTGTATCTGTGTGTTTGTCTGTATCATCATAGCTTATGAATGGATGTACCGATTTTGATGCGGTTTTTTTTGCTGACGTACCTAATCGAAACGGTTCTTATTATTATAGATTTTGTAAGAGTTTCTTAAAATTATTAATTTTAGGTTTCAGAAGATATCTACAAAAACAAACCGATTTCTTAGGATGTGCCCTGAAAAAGCACTAGCGAAAATATTTCAATAATTTATAACTCAAGCAACTTAGTCAATTCTAATTTCTAACTAACCCTTTATGCTTGTGAAAACATTGAACTCCTTTTCCTTGTTGGAAAAACAGACGAAACATATTCGAGCCGGGGCCAACCAACCTCATATTTTTTTCATGATGTAAAACCCTTATTAAAATTTGTAATTAAAACTTTACACATTTTAATACAAAAAGGCTGTTTAGAGTTTCTCTATGTAAAGCCTAGTAAAATTGTACGAGGACGAATCAAAAAGTTTTTAGAAGTGCATATGTATATAAAACCTTTTTAGAAGAAAAAAAAAGGGAGTAAAAGTAAAAAAAAAGTATCTTCACGTCCATATCCCCAAATAGATAAACAGAGGCACAACCAAGGCACCAACTAGTAGTCGAAGACACTCAGTTCCACAGTGTGATATTTAGCAAACCTATGGCCAACCGGACACATGTCCAAGCAACTTTGTTTTTATTGGAAAATTGGGAAAACCACTTTTTCTTTTTGTTGCCCAACCGGGGAATTGTTTTGTAAAAGTCGTTGTACAAAACAATTCATTATTGTTTTTTTTGTTTAGATATATAATTAAAAAGAAGAAGATGGGTGTGATAAGTTTAACGTGTCTGTGTGTGTATGTCTGGTTGTCTGTGGCATCTAACTTCTAAAACAAATGTACCGACTTCCGAAACTGATTTTTCGTTCGACGTGACGTGAACATAACGTGAGATAACTATCTCACAGTTCACAGCGACATCATGGTTAGGTTTTGTAGAGGGTTTTTGTTTGTTTTTTTAATATTGG
The DNA here is from genome assembly GCA_002245475.1 of Calephelis virginiensis. Lineage (NCBI taxonomy): Eukaryota > Metazoa > Arthropoda > Insecta > Lepidoptera > Riodinidae > Calephelis > Calephelis virginiensis. The sequence continues at coordinate 31,192 of NJDC01006822.1, read as the reverse complement.
ATATCATTTATTCCACCTCCAGTTGAATTTCACAGCCACGTCTAATATGCAGTGACGCATATTAACAAAATAAATTAAATATTAAAAATTAAATGATTGAGTTGTTGAGACGCTTCTTTCAACACTGAAGTAATTGTAAATCCGTCAACAGGGTGGGGTGATATTATACTAACATTAAAAAAGTATCTTTACTACCGTATCCCCGAAGAAGTAGGCAGAGATACAACAACCAGGCTACGTACAGCTAGCCAAAGACACTAAATCCCACAACGTGATAAGTGGCAAGTTGGTCGCTAAGGACAATTATCCAATCCCGTCCAACGTTGTTTTATTAGAAAAATTAAAAAACTCTTTTTGCTCGGGGATCGAACTCAGGAACGGAGCAAATAAATAGCATTATAGATGAGCAAGCGTGTTTGTCCTTCTACAACGTCGCAAAAGAATGATGTCATGGTGTTGGAGATAAGAGGTTAGAGAGCCACATCAGCTACTTCTACCCCAATATCTAAACGGGTTACCATAGGAGAGATAAATGACTATGTCCGAGGTCAACATCTAGTGAGACAATAAAGGAATATTCAAAGGTACGCAAGAAACAACCCTTGCAGCCGAATAAAAGATGGAATAATTTTGCTTTATGGGATATCTACATAGGATGAAATTACGGTTCTTACGTCTAACGGTTCAGTTGTTGGACTGAGGTCCCGGGTTCGAATCCCGGGTCGGGCAACAAGAAGGAAATAGGGTTTTTCTAAACTGTTTTATTAAAAAAAAACGTTGCTCGAGATTGGACATGTGCCCGATTGGCGATAGGCTTACCACCTATCACATTGTGGGACTTAGTGTCTTCGGCTAATCGTGGGTACCCTGGTTGTTCCTCTGGCTACCGCTTCGGGGATATGGGCGTGAAGATACTTACTTTTTTATTGCCGATTACGTCATCATCTATGTTTCATAATATGTACAAATACCATTTACAAAGAATTGGACCCACACCATTAAAACCATATTTTTTATGATACGAGACTGCGAACACGCTCATGGCTCTCCTGATGTTAACAATCAACCGTAGACTATACACACAATAGATGTTATGGGTGCGTCGCGGTCCTGTGGCCGGGACGTTAGGCGTATCGTGCAAGTTTTCCTGAGACCTTACCATCCAGATCGGAACACGAGCGTGTCATTATTGCGGGAATAAGTAGAGCGGTAAATACTTAACCAATTCATTCATTCATTTTCACTAGTGGAAGAGTGCTGTGCAGAAACATGCACATCACTCTTCCATCGGTGAAAATGACCATATCCATATCGTCTAATAGCATTAGATCGAATTATGTAACTTTGACCTTCGTTAATGTAATATTAAGTACTGGTGGGTTCAAGTCTTGTCTGTACAGTGATTTTTTCTTTCTAAACAATTCGTAGAAATGATTTTCCCAAGTCAGATAAAAACATCCAGAGCCGTCAAACATCTTCACGGCCGTTTCCGCATCTGCGCACCAATGAATGGAGTTGTGGATCCAAAAATAGTCCTGGGCTATTTGCGGATTAAACCTGAATGGATGCCACCTAAAAATAGGTCAGTGTGTCGCCCGTGACGTCACTGTGACGTCACAAACGCATCCTAGGTGAACCCCGAAACTGGGTCATAGTACAGGGAGGCATGTCCCGATTGGAGATGAAATGTTAAGGGGTTGCTCGTTAATTAATTATGGGCCATTACGTAAAAGGTACAAATGTCAGCGATAAAGAGAAATTTTATGTTAAATAAATTATGGGAGAAATAAAATGTATATCCAGTTATGAACTTCATAACAATTCCTTTGTCACTAGTACCGTGACTCAGATTTTGATATTAATTACGTGAGGTACTAGGTACGATTGCTAGTTCGAGCGACTCATAATGGGTTTTTATTTGGTCCATCGTGATCCGTTATTGGATAGGTGCCCAGTTAGTTTGCCACCCATCATATTGTTGGATTAAGTACCTTCGGCTAATTTTGGATGATCTGGTAAATTCCTCTTCGGAGATACAAGCGTAAAGATAATTACGTTATTATTCATCACATAAATCACGCGAGAAATGATCTGTATCTTCAATTTTCTATGAACTCCTTTATCACTAATAGCGTAAAAAAGCTATTAACTAATGGGTGATCCTCAAGGTGGCAATCGACCATCATCACCTTCGGTGTCTATTCGCAGCGTAGGTATATTTCTTACCATCAAAAGATCCGTTTGCTTGTTTCCAATGTTATAAAAACCCGATGACAATTGGAAACACGACCTTCGATATAAGAGTACTAAGGCAGAATGTATATAATTACTACTTCCTTGAAGACACGCTCAAATTGTATTGTGGTATTTGGGCGCCATCAAAAATATGGTCACAGTTTTTTCATAATTATTGAATTTTGTGTACATACTGATAAAAATTAGTCAAATTTGGTGGCATGTAGAAATAATGACAGATGAAAGATTAGCAAAGCAGATATACAAAGCGAATGTGGACGGATGTAGGTATCCAAGGATACCAAGGTTGACATTCCACGATCAAATCGCTCAGGTGTTATCCGAGAGTGGTATCAAGAGTCGCCGAAACTGGTGTATTTGTATAAAAAAGGGTTACGAATGTGGAGGAAGCCGAGCAGGTTTATCAGGATCGTGAGGTTTGGCACACGATACTCTTTGCCTACCCCGTAAGGGACTTGTCATGAAGATATGTATGTACGTAAATTTGGTGGCATTTTATAAAATTACTAGCTGACCCGGCAGACGTTGTTCTGTTATTTTTTGTTAAATGTGATTTTTGTAAAAAATGTGACTCACCCTTATCACTTAGGGGTATGAAAAATAGATAGTAGCCGATTCTTAGACCCACTTAAAATGCATATAAAATTTGGTTAAAATCGGTAAAATTGTTTCGGAGGAGTACGAGAATTTTATATATAAGATGTATAGCTAAAACTACAAGTACACAAGTGATTACGAAGACATTAAGTGTATCGTGTATCACCTCGCCGCACTGCTGCAAAATCTCACTAAATCAGCTTGAGTAAGGAGGTCACCGCTTTAAACTGACATGACTTCTTATGACGAATAATGACTAATTTTCAGTCATTTAATCCCAATTCTGCTAAATCAGTTAAATTGATGCAAATTTACAATACTAATTAAGATGCTAACGTCAATGCCAAAAACTAAATTAAAAATACTGTTCAGGACATACCATATTAAACAAATTATTATATTTCTTTATTTCTCACAAAGATTAAGAGCATTCAAACTTTGAAAAAATACTGACGTCGTCAGCTAATTAAATCGCATAAAATTGAAAATCATGTGATTTAATTGGTCGGTAGCGTTGATAAGTTAATGACGTCACTATTTTTACGTGAATGAACTATAGCCATTATTTATGTCTTATATTACAAGCGGTTGCCCCGCGAATTTGTACGCACGTTGAAGTGCCTTTTCGTAGTTAGCGATGGGAACGAGATATTTTTCGTAATTAAAAGCTATCCTAAATATTGACTCGGACTAAATGCTACTAAATAAAATTTGGTAATAATTCGTTGAGCAGTATTTGCCTGAAAAGAAGACAAACCGGCAAAAACTTCAGTGTTTTATATATACATTTTTAAATGCGTTTTATAGGTATCCAGTATATATAATACGTAGCAATATTTGTTTTTAAAAATATTTCTTGTCCAGATTTAGTTTAATTACCGATTTATTATATGTACTAGCTGCTACCTGCGGCTTCACCCGCGTTTTCACAGAAACCCGGTGTGCGATCAGGATTAAAAATAGCCTATATGTTAATCCAGGTCACAATCTATCTGTCTTCCAAATTTCAGACAAATCCGTTCAGCCATTCGAGCGTGAAAGAGTAACAAACATCCATACATCCATACTTACAAACTTTCGCATTTATAATATTAATAGGATGGTAAGTAGTTATTACAGCTAGATGATGTATAATAATTATAATATATTAATATTGTCACATTTGTTTAGAGCGAAACAATGAAAGAAAGAAACATATCAAAATCAGGATCAGATGATTAGGAGAATCATAGAGCAGAATACAATGTGTTTTTGTTTGAAATTTTTAGAAAGTCAAATTGATAAAATTCATACAATAGTAGTCATTTCAGCTTCAAAGAATTAAATATTTTTATTTAAATACAACCTATACACCTAACATCCCCGTATAGTCGTCATTCAAATAAAATTTAACTACACCCAATAAGAAGGGTGCGCCAAATGTTCTTAAAAGTTTTCACCCTAACAGTCACATTAGTTTCTAACTATTCTGTTTCTAATTTCAAAGACAGTTTTCACATTATTATTGAAAGGTATATTTTTTATTCAGATCTGTTTTAATTCATAATAAACATTACGTTTTGTGTGTGTGTGTTTTTATTTAACTCGAATAGTTCACACAAATTCCTAAACAGCGCGAAGGCGAGCAAAGGAAGCGAGCTCTTTAAAACTTATTAATTGTAGATAACATTGCGTATTGTAATTTGCATTTCAAATATATATATTTTTTTCTGAATATTTGTAGATATATTTATATATATATTTTTAAGGATAAGAATTATGAAAGACAACAGTAGTAGTTAAAACATATTTTCGTCAGCGATATTATTAACATAGTATTACAAATTGTATGAATGAAAACTTGAAAACGAAAAATTTTAGGAAGAACCATTTCGGGTAAAGAACTTAGTTGAGCTGAAATGAAACAAATACTCGTAGCCATGTTCTATCACAATATTTTTTTTTCCATTTTTTCTCAAGTAAGAAATTGTCACGTTGTTTGTCCGCAATAGACTTGTAAACTACCTACTTAACCGATTTTAATCAAATCTGCACACCGTGTGCAGTTTGATCCAATTAGAAAGATAGGATAGCTTACATCTCAAATTATAGTCACAATATAATTTAACTTATTTCTTTACTATCTAATATAACAAAAATCTCAGCCCCAGCAACGAATGGTAGGTTAAATAATGTTTAAAAAAATGTTTATTCATAAACGCTATTTATAGTTAATCATTTGTTTAAATATACTCTTAAATAGCTGTCACTTTAAACAACCTCGGACCCTTGTTTAAAACCTTAATCAACAAAATGGCTGACTAAATTTCAAACAGCTGATATATGCAATGACAAAATGCAACAAATAGCCATTCAATATGGCTTATTTGTGTATTCTTATGAATTTTCTATAATATACGCATTCTATTATATTATTCTGCTAGTAGTTTGTCATTTCATTCTTGTAATAATATTCGAAGTTTCTTCGACGATGTCTTTTTCATGGCTTGTCTTCACCAAATTGTCTCCCTAGTCGAGATCCAAACAAAACTTTGTATTTAATAACTTTAACAAAAAGTTGAAATCCTCAGCTTTTCGACTTTCCACTATTTTTGTCTTACGCTACTTTCGTTTTATATTTTATCATGGTTAAAATTATTTACAATGCTCATATCACTTGACAATTTAGTTGATCAGTTTTTCCCTAGTTTACGTCTTTTATCTTTAAGATTGGGAAACTTCGAAAAGCGCGCCAATCCCTTTCAACGTTCCCGCCAAGCAGGGAGAAAATACGTATTGTGTTGCCAAAACATACGCGTCAATCCCTCGTAAGATAAGGTTGCACATCGTTTATTAATGACGTTAAATTGTGAGGTTCATACTAGGTTACTCAGGAAACAACAGGTGCAAAAATAAGCTTGTATATACTTAAATTTTAAAAAATAAGAAGAATTATGTAATGCAGCAACCTACCCTAGGTTTTACGGACAAACCCCGAAAACATAAGTGATTAGACTAATAATTTAGCTACCTTACATCCAGTATAATTCTTAGTGCCAGGTATTATTAATTTAAACTGCTTACAAAGTGCTATATTTGTGTACACGACTATTATGAGGCTTCTTGTGTATGTAACGTATTATCATACATACATTTGTAATATCAACACATGCGTCAGACTGCAAAATATATTATATGACACCATAGCTATAGTCTCACGGGCGACTTTAGAATAGGGTTGCCGATGTTTTTTGTTTTAAAATTATTTTATTAATCTCAAATAATTTTTAGAATTCATACATCTATAGTAATATTATATATATTATTGCGAAAGTCAGTCTGTTTGTCTTCTACGCTGTTACGGCTAAACCTCTGCACTGAGTTCGATAAAATTTGATATACATTTAGTTTAGATACCTCAATTCAAACAAAGGCTAGAAGTTTTTAAAAATCAACCCCAAATAACCATAGAGCAGGACGAAATTTTGTACGAAAATCTATTCTACTTTGACGAAGTCGAAGTGTTAACAGCTGGTACAATATAAAGAAGAATGCCCATTCTTAGTACCAATAACTTATCTCATGCATTAACCAAAGACATAATTATAATTTACAATATTGTTGTGTTAAGTAATACGGAGTGATACGTAATATAAATATATATATTTATTCATAAAATAAATTGTGGTTAAAATAATAAGAAGTGGTGTCGAATATAGTAAATAATAACTCTGATGCATGGTCAACTTTCAAGACGGATTATTTCATTTTAGATGTGACGTTTTTCTTCTTAGCGATGTATTGAGCATCTAGTAGCTAAAATGACAATTACAGTCACTTAATCACAGGCGAGCTCATTAGATATTAATTGAGAAGATCTAATGTGTCTCCAATGACGGAAATATATCAATCATACAGCTAGATATAATGGCTAATGAACATAGACGAGTTGTTTTTTGAAAGTTTTTTACCGTCCCACTTCAAGTGTAAACAATATTCACCTATTGGAATGCAATAGGCCAACCGTACTTTAATCTGTCACGCTGGAGCCGATTCAATAAAAAAATAGAATACTGGATTCTCCACAAAGAGGTGCGCCAGTAGGGTAACCTGTCTTTTTTTTAATGATATTGGAAGGCAAACAAGCAGACGGGTTTCCTGATGTTAAGAAATTCACGTCGCCTTCAGACACCAAAGGTGGTAATAGTGCGTTACCAACCTGAGGCTGGTATGTTAGGCCTCGAGCAAAAGTAAGTTTACCGGCTACCTTACCTGTCTAAATTATTTCTAACCATGGTACAGATTATCTCCTATAGACCGAGGTGTTGAATCGTTAATTTTTTGTGTAACTCCACGGGCTCCCTTACCTTTCAAATCTTACAATGGTAAGCATTATGATTATGACGTTATGATGGTGGAAATTGATAAGGCGGTGGTGGTAGATACTAATGTGTAAATACTAATATAGAGAATATTTTTTGACTGCGAATAATTCCACTCTAGATCTTTTCTTTACTTTCCATCAGATTAGGTAAGGATGATGATACTAAGCTATTAGTAATAAAAAAAAATGTAGTGAGTAATGGCAAGCATGACCATTACTCGATATAATTAATTTTATTACAGACAAACTACTCTATGATTACCCAGCACTTGACCAAGCAAGAAGTAGACTTCTGGATGGGCACGTAATAAATCCCCATGATATTAAGCTGATAAATCCCAAGTGCATTATACCAGTTCCTAGAGAGTTCCAGTCTTGCGGAACTTATGGTTAACGAATGAGGCGAGATCACAATAAATCTTTCTCGGTAGCAGTGTACCTCGGGACCTGGACGGACTCGAACTCTTTAATACCAATATTAATAGTTACCAATGAATTAACATTTTTCTTTTACGAGCTCTTTAATCGGAAAGCAGTTAAATCCTATTAATATTATAAATGCGCAAGTTTGTAAGTATGGATGTATGGATGTTTGTTACTCTTTCACGCTCGAATGGCTGAACGGATTCGTCTGAAATTTGGAAGACAGATAGATTGTGACCTGGATTAACATATAGGCTATTTTTAATCCCGATCGCACACCGGGTTTCTGTGAAAACGCGGGCGAAGCCGCAGGTAGCAGCTAGTTAGTTTATATTCCTCAAAGGAATTCACGGGTAGAAAAATTAGTTCTTCTGCCCTCCGGGCGGAAATTAACAACGTTCCTGCTGGCTGCGCTAAACGAAATTGTGAACCAGTGAACATATTTTTGATTGTATATTTTGTACCAATAAATCTATATTTTAATCATTTCCTCAAAAATAAAATTTTCGTGTTTTATTTTGAAAAAAAATATCAAAAAAAATAGTTTATTTCGAGCATGGAGTACGGAAATAGTACGCTGAATTTTTGATAAGCACACACACGGGTTGTTTGTTCTGTATGATAAATGTACTAATGATGGAGCGTCGTGCCCGTGCTGCCCCTGGGGTCAGCAAAAGCTATTTAACTTCAGGCCAAGCTAATATTGTCGGTTTAATAATAGCGTGGAGTTTGAGTTGACACATAATTCTCCAGAGGAAAAGTACAACAACAGCGGCAGCACATACAAATAAAGTAAAAACCAAATAATTTACGGCCGCACTCAGAGACGTCAATTATATTGTAATCAGTCATTAACTTGACATTTTCCATACAGAATTGAGACTTAATGGTAGTCTCTGAGTGCGTACTTTAAACAAAGTAAAACTGCAAAAATACACTTAAATTTTATTACTAACGACCGAACTCAGAAAAAAAAACCTTGAAATTCACGCGTCTTGATCGAATATAAAAGGCTTCCCTAAATCTGAAAGAACTTGCTTTTAAACAAAAAAGGAACAACAAAATTGGTTCTTCCAGTTAAACATTCTGAACATAGAGACATACAGTCATAATGATAACTCCTTTTTAAAAATTCAGGAGGATGAAAAGCTTTTAAAGGCACTTATCTAACTCACACAGTCGTCTTTTTAAACTTTCTAATAGAACCGTCGTACCTGTTAAAAAAAAATTAAAAAACCTCATTTTTGAGCTACCCAGAATCGAACCCGAATCCTCATGCCAACACGAGACCACCGGATTACTGAGGCGATAACAGAAATCACATAAAAGGTCACAATACGATTTTTGAAAGAGATTAGAAGGCAAATAATATCAGGTCGAGGATTCTGACAGTAAGAGTATAATATGTTGCCTATAATGCTCTTTTAGCACAAAAAAAAGAAAACTAGATTTGTAAGAAACCTTGCTAACTTCCTAGGTTTTTAGGGTCTAACTAAATAGGAAAAAGAAGAACTCGGATCTCACTACTTCGAATGCGGAGAGCGAGCGTAACACCACATTTTCCGCAGTGATCTCATTTCGACCGCATTTATCCTACTTTCATGCTGTTTCTGGCATATCCAACACACGTTTCTATACAACAACGAAGGAATTAGCAAAGAATTATACAAAGCGAGTCTAGAACACCGACTCAAAACCTAGCTTTGAAATAGCTTACCCAGCGCTCCAGCCTTCATTCACACCTCTTTTCTACATCCACGGTGTACCTTACATCCTTGCTAAAACCACTACCAAGATTTATAATTTCATTCACTTTTTCCAACACTACATCGTCGACTAAAACTCTTACATTTACATTACAGCTTCTTTGAAATACCATTACATTGGTTTTATTCGCATTTTAATTAGAGCCTCTTTCTTAACAATAATCTGCCATAATGTGATCAGTGACGAAGACGAAATACACCAGACCTTTAAATTAATAAATGAAAATGGCGAGCATGAATGAAGGAGGAAGATGGTCATTTCCAAACAACACGTATTTATATCTTGTGTCTGGGCTTTAGATGTGTACATTCTCTTGTTTACATCACAACTAGCATGAATATTGCATATTTATAGATTACTTACTGTACGTAGGTCACAATATAAGTTTAGCGTAACTTAAAAAAACAACATGTTATAACCAAAATGTTACGTTTGTTGCGTTTCAAAATAATCTACTTTATATTTTAAACATTTTTTCATGCGATCGAACCATTTTTTAAAACAGGAGGACCACAGATCTGAAGGCATGTTCTCTACGTGCTGATTGAACGCATCACTGCCTCTTCGGAGTTGGTTAAAAACCTCTCATCAAATCTTTGATTTTGGTCCGTCTTTCGCAAACTTTTTCTAAAACCCTGGGTAAACAAATGGTAGAATACCACTCGGCATTAACACTCTTTTGATCTTAAGTGGAATTGTACAAATGGGACCCGTAGCTGAGATAAAAATCGCTATCATTTTTTTACAAGGTTTCTCGCCTGTCTCACTTTTGTTGGCCTGTTCTCATTTTCAAACACTCATTCACAAGATTGCTGTTTTTTTTTTTGAGTTCAAAACAATAAATCCATGTTTCGTCTTCTGTGACAATATTATAAACAGCATTAGAATGTCCGTGGTCGTACTTCGATAGCATCTGTGAGCACCATTCCACGCGATCCCGCTTCTGCTCCGTTGTCAGTTCATGAGGGATCCAACGACAATAAAGTTTTCGAACTTTCAATTCTACGTCTAAAGTTTTCTGAATTTGACTCATAACAATCCTCAACAGTCCTCAGATTATCTCATAGGTAATCTGGGGATTTTCTTAAATTAACAGTAGCCACATTATTTTCCTTGACGGCAGTTGAAGGCCACCCTTTACGAAATTCGTCATGTAATGGTACTCGACCTCTCTCAAATTCAGCAAACCATCGCCTCACAATGCTCTAACAAGGTGCTTATCTCCCAAAAGCATTTTGAGTACAAACGGCACAGTCTTGCGGAGAAAGAGAACTTTTAAAATCATAAAAAATCATCGCTCTAAAATCTTCGACTTAATAAGAAGGTTGCAACGTTTTAAAAATATAACATTCGAAATTCAAATAGTTCCGATTTGCTAGAAGTGCAAAACTTTTAGTGTGCCCCATGTATAATATGTACATTGGACGGTATGTCAGTTATTCAGTTACTGCCATGACTGATGAATAACCTAGTGTGTAAAGATGTGACCGATGCTTGCATGAAGTTAAGCATTACATTAGTTAACAAACATTCTAAAGTAATTCATATGTGTATTCCATCATGTGTTTGCATGACCGTGGTTGTCTTAGTTGGGATTGAAAACCTACCTCTCGAGAAAAATGTCAAATGCAAGTCACTGAAAGCTGAGAAAGGGATCGAGGATGGTAATAAACTAATATCTTCCTTTTCTTTAAAACTTTCCTTGACGATGTTAATTTTAACAGTTATCTTAATGGCCATAGTTAACCGATATGATTCACATTTCAGTGTAACGATCCGAGTCTCCTAATGATGTTGAAGCGTGACTGTAAGATTTAACCATTATGTTACTTGTTTTAATATTCATTGCCTCGTCGTCAACTTTATGGCATTCACGAGGAAAATATACGATCTCCAATGAGGCCGCACCCTGCTTTTGCTCCAAGAAAACGAGAAAGTTATTTTTTATGGAAAAGAACAGGAAACGCTACCAGTAAAGTCCCGTGCAGCAACTTGCCCGGGTAGGGCCTCCACCGCCTTACCTATTCCTACCGCCATTATGTCTCTGTCATGTTCCAGTGCGAAGGGTAGAGTAGAGTTGCATAAGTCTGAAACCCCAGCCACAGAACACCAGCGCACCTATGACATCTATGGTGTTTATTGACGAGATCAGAAGTCATGGGCTTGCTCGTAGTTTGGGGTCAACCAATCAATTTTAGCTGTACCGGATCACCAAATTTATAGTAGGTACTGCAACACCAAGGGTCTCACTGTTGGTTATGCCGTACGAATGAGTATTATCTTTTTGAGTGTCCTTAAGTCGCAATGTCACGAAAAGACTGTATTTTATAGCATAGGCAAAACACAGACAAGCAATAATGTTATTGTGGCGGCAATAGTCACGGCGTACATTTGGCAGTCCTTTTAATAAGTGGATAAATAACCAGGAACAAACTTATGTCTAACGTAATCTTAGACGTGACTGGATCTAGTATGACAGGAGTTTCGATAATTGAAAAGCGAGGATTTAACAGCCGAATAAACTTATTTAATGTACAATCTAAGATATATTTTATTGGCAAAACCATATAAAGAGAAATTCCGTAGCCACACGGATCAAGTCGCAGTCGTTGGGTAGCATCCCGTGAACTAGAAGGTAATTTTATAGTTTCGTTAAAAGATATTACGAGAATAGGGCGGGTGACATTGAACCTTTAGCGTGCTGTATGCTTATTACCATAACACATAAAGGTCTGTCTAACGTCTGCAAATAATGGTCACAATTCTGTTGGCACAAATTAGGCTAAACCACTTTTTGTTACACGCACTACTTATTAACCCATTCATTGCCTTAGCCGATACTATGAACTTGTACTTAATGCCTTGTGCTAAACGCGGTAATGATACTTGGTCTCGATATCGCGTCCTCGGCACCTCCAATAAATTAACTTGGACGCGAATTCGCGTTTTCGGCACATTGAACTTAAATTCTATCGGAAATTACTATTTTCTTCAGAAATAGCTTCATACTTTTACATTAAGTACGTAGTACTTTTTGCCATGGTTGTGAATTTTTTTGAATTTCAGCCAGTTTGTATCTAATAAACTATTAAGATTTGATGCTGACCAAAGATAATATACCGTAATGCAAAAAATCGTTGTTTGGAGAACAAAAGATTTTTATCTGCTTGGGCGCACATATCTTTCCACAACCACGATCTTTTTTTATTATTAATTATAATAACAGTGCCATCGCCAAACAGATTAATATTGAGTATTTTTATACAAAATAAATCGTGTTGAACAGTTTGTCACTCCTGTTTTATTTTATCGTATCAGACGCGATTATGCGTCCAAGGCATGGTGCGTGAAATCAATGATTTAAGAAGTTTTAAAATTTCATGTTATATCCAGGAGCCGCTTTGAGACTGTTAACTTTGAATTTAGATGTAAGCATACTTTCAATTTCAGATTATTTACTCTTGCAACGAGGAATAACAAGACAAGTCATATAAGAACACGAATGCGCGTAAATGGCACCGGAAAAAAGTTTGCTGGGACGCGAATTCGCGATTAATTCATTGAATGGGTTAAACTTTAAGGTTTGAAAATCCTAATCTCAGGATGGTGACACTGCATAAAATTCTACGATGTCAATAGGCAAAAGTGTATTTCTTTCATAATCAGGAAATGCGTTTGTTTGTTTGTCTTTTTGCAACGTAAAAAGCTACAATTTAACTGTATGATCATTTTCGTTTAGCATGGATATTTTTTTTTATAGCACGGACGATGTGTAGTCACTCAAACCGAGTGAGCGATTTATGAGACATACTTAGCGAATAATGCCTAAACACTGTTTAAATAAATCTAGGTATGTCATATTGAATTTAGAAAGACCGGATCATATGCGTCTCTCTTGGTTCATGTAAAGCATCAATATCCCCGCGTTGGTCAGAGTCCTCTGAGTAGAATAGACCATCTGCCTCTCTGGTAGGCAACTCGAAAGAGGCGAACACATGTTAAAATATACTCCAACAAGATCACTGGTAGACTGCTCCACAACAACTAGCCCGGGTAGGGATCCACCGCCTTACCTATTCCTGTTGCGATAATGACTGTCATATTCTGGTGCGGAGGGTAGGGTAAACTTGCACAATAGACCTAACATACCGGCCGCAGAGCAGCGATGCACCTGTAACATCTATAGTGTCTATAGGCCACGGCCGTCTCTTACACTCAGGAAACCAGTGTGCATGTTAGTTGATCTGATAGAACTCTCCACACCATGAACTACTAGATTAAAAAATTAAATTTGGTTTTGTTTGTGCCATTAGAATTACCTCCCTTGACTTATGTAACCAAACGCTCTATTAAGTTCGCAAATTACTATTTAATGACATTAACTGTACAAAAATAGGATCTACTGCGTATTGATTTTGGAAGTAATCACTTTGGACTTGTCTGACTCGTGGATTCAAGGTTGGGTAGGGATACAAAAAAACCTAATCGTCACATATTACGGACACAAGCATAGTAATAGGCCAATCAGTTTTATATTGTACTAGTCTAATCTCGCGGGTTTTTCAGCTTGGAATCAAACTTATTCCATGTTTTCACATTTTTCTAAAGAAATACAAATTCTCATTTTGGTTAGGCTTGACCTTCTCGTATTTCGCTAACGAATACTATAAGCAAGCTACTAAGAGCTCAAGCTCTGTGGCGAAATTTCTAGTTCTTTTTTATAGATTGTGTTAATCAAAGTTATCTCCGTTAAGCTGAAGTTTGATATGTCTTAAAATTAAATTCGCCCGATCGTTTCCCATGATGCGGTAAGAACGTAAAGATTTACGAAAAATAAATAATGAAAAGTCCTAGGATCTTATCCTGCAAATGAAACATGACCGTGGCGAGCAAGGTGATAATACGAGTACCAAACCGGATAAGTTCTTGTTGCAAACGCCAACCACCAGCTTGACCAACTGAATTAGTAAAGGTAATTATGCAATTTACTTTTTTAATCTAATTCAAATTACGAGATTATTTCAATAGGTATTCATTCGGGTTGTCTACAATATTAAACATGTAATTAATGTGTGGAAGTACACAGGAATACCTACAATTATATTGAAATGGATAATAGATCATATACGTAAAAGTTTAGATGTTAAGTGGATACTCTGTACGCAAACAAATGTTTACATTTATTAACTGTGTACGCTGTGTTTGCTAGTTGTGCAGCAACTTCATCTGCACGGAATTTAATAAAAAAATCCGATGTAAAAATAGCCAAAATAATATAATCCTTATTATGCCAGTGAAAATTCAGTCAACATCGCCCCAGCTGTTACATAGATTAGCCGGAACAAAAAACAGACAGGCAAACAAATATTTTATTTTGGGATAATATGTACCATAGATACATCAATACACATATACATTTTAAAATTACAGACATAAGCTCCAAGCTTATTTATTTGTATAAATTTTGAAAGGTAAACTAGAAACTCCCGTTATAGACTGTGTTATGGAAGTGTTGCTAAAAGAATATAATACATATTTATTACATCTTGAACATTACTATTATACATAAATATAAATAATTTTTCCTACCGTTAAAATCCTAAATTTACACATCATAAATACTTCAATAGTTTTAGAACAATGGAGTCATTATGCATTAAACATTGTTATTTCACATTCCATAACACCAAAGTTCATTTAGGTAAATAATTATCTAAATTCACTCATTTAAATTCATTGTTTATGCTAATAGTTTAAACTAACAATTTAGTTGAAATCTAAATATTTATGTGAAGGTACTTATTTTTTTAATATATTAACATCAAACTATTATCCCTATCCCTACTAATATTATAAATGCGAAAGTAACTCTGTCTGTCTGTCTGTTACGCTTTCACGCCTAAACCAGTGAACCGATTTTGATGAAATTTGGTACAGAAATAGAATAGACCCTGAGGAACAACATAGGCTACTTTTTTATTGCAAAAGCAAAAAAAAAATAGGGGAGAATGGGTAAAAGGAGGGGATGAATGTTCATATGGAAATTCGTCATTTTTAAAGCTGTAACAGTGAAACTTTGTATTTAGACACTTAATGATAAACGAAAGAACATAGGTTAATTTTTTTCACTAAAAATGAGGGAGAATGGGTAAAAAGAGGTGATGAATGTTCATATGGAAAATCGTCATTTTTTAAGCTGTAACAGTGAAACTTTGTATTTAGACACTTTATGATAAACGAAAGAACATAGGCTACTTTTTATCCCAAAAAATGGGGGAGAATGGGTAAAAAGAGAGGATGACTGTTCATATGTAAATTCGTCATTTTTAAAGCTGTAACTGTGAAACTTTGTTATTAGACACTTAATGATAAACGAAAGAACATAGGTTAATTTTTTTCACTAAAAATGAGGGAGAATGGGTAAAAAGAGGTGATGAATGTTCTTATGGAAAATCGACATTTTTGAAGATATAACAGTGAAACTTTGTATTCAGCCCTTTATTAGGAATGAAAGAACATAGGCTACTTTTTATATCGAAAATTGGGGTAAAAACTGGTGATGAATGTTCCTATGGAAAATCGTCATTTTTGAAAATATAACAGTGAAACTTTGTTTTTAGTTTTAGACACTTAACGAGGAACGAAAGAACATTGGCTACTTTTTTATAGCGATACTTTAATCAAAAGTATACTTATCGACCTTATTATAAAAGAATATAAACATGGAAACGTGCAAAACTACGTCACCACTAAATGTGTTTAGTATAGACAAATTAATTTTCCAGATTTTTCTCTTAATAACATGAACCTTTTATGACCAAGTTGGTATGAAAGCAGTTCGTCTATATTTTTTTGTAAGAGCTCGGAACCAAAATCTATACTATCTATACTAATATTAAAAAACTGAAGAGTTTGTTTGTTTGTTTGCTTGAACTTTCAATGTTAGAAAGTCCATTTATTGAAGAAGGCTATCACACTAAGATCAACAGGAGCGGAGCACCAATGATAAATGTTTTAAAATCGGGAGATTTTTTCCTATTGAGAGCGTGCGCTGCGTTAACGGTGAAAGTTTCGTAAAAATCACGTATGAAAGAATTGTTCCCCTTGAAAAATCCGCGACAGAAAATTTCTATCTTTTAAGGTTAGCTCACTAATAACCTTTTTTATGCTAACCAAATTTGTTTCAAAATAATGCATTATTTGCAAAGGTTATTTTATAAACACGATGTTAATCCTTATCCGAAAAAATACGACATTCATCCGGGTATTCAATTTAAAACAAAATTGCATTTCACATCACTCGATTAGAATGAATATCTTAGGAGATATCGCAGTTTTAAAATAACACTACCAAATAGAATATAATCACTACGTTAACACTATACTTTAAAGACCGCGCGATATAGACGCGTAGTATACGCGTGGTTGACTCCTTATGGAACGGTTGTGCTTTCTAAATTTATTCTTTCCAGAACATCATCGTGTAATACTTTTAAGATGATATTTAAATAAAAATAGATTAAAGTTTGAAGGACGTAGGCCGTTTTTCATCTTAAAATTTCAACGGATAGCATTGGAGTTAAATATTGAATAAATAGACTACGCGGGCGAAGCCGCGGGTAGCAGCTAGTAATATTATATAGAATGAATTGTCACATCCTATGTGCACACCATACCACACATTGGGCAAAGGTATTTCTCCTAATATATAGAAAACTATTTATTGGAAGTAAGATAAGATATAATTTTATTTGAAAAAAATATTAGAAAATTGTTGTGGAATTAGTAACCGAGGGGTGGTATTCCCATATGATTATGACTTAGGAACCTTCAAGCAAAGAGTGTACTCATTCCTTACACAAATGGACCTAACCTCAATGTAAGCAAATTCCATGAATCAATGGGTGGTAATCAACAACACTAATACATAGATAGACTTCAACAGTTACAAGAATAAATTTTAAAAAAGCTAATCAGAAACATAGATTTCAGGTAATTACACAAACGTCTGGCCGTTGGAAGTAAAATTCGAGGTTTGTAGATGCTCAATGGTGTTAGCAACGAATGCAAATCCTTTTCAGCAAAAAGGAGTTTAAATCTTATTATAAGCAGTGTGATTACATTCAAACTCACACATCTAACATTCACATTATAAACACAGTTCACAAGTTTTTGCATAGTACACACACGCTGAGTGGGATGGAAGAGAAATTGAAAAAAAGAGTAACAAGACTTTTTTTGACACTTCTTAGTTCTTGTAGTTCAATTTTGGTACTGACCCGCTAAGCAAAGCTAAACTATTTTTGTTATCATGATTTCAACATATCATGTTTTTGTTATGTTATAACATTAATTAAAATACACAAAAATTATAAAATCAGACAGAAAAGAAATTTTGAAGGATAAATAAGGTACCACATATTAAGATGTTTATATCATACTAGCTGTTGCCCACAACTTAGTAAGCACACTAAAAGTGACTTTCCATGGTTAGCAATGGAAATGAAACATTTTTCTCAAATTATCAGTAAAGTTCACTCTGGGCAATAAGTTACTACTACACAAAATTTGGTAAAAATCCATTCAGCAGTTTTTGTGTGAAAAATGAAAAGACAAACTGACAAAAATAGAGTTTTGTGATAATTCTCCCCGATTTTTTATAGTTCCAAATTTACTTTGCAAGTTCCCAGTCATAAATATGCAAAGCATTATCAACCTGCCTACATTTTTCACAAGTGACTATCAGGGCCACGAGTCTGTTTATGTGCCTTTGCAAAACTATGAACCAATAACCAGTGATAGCATACAAAAAGTTTGGAATTATATAACATGTGTAGCAGAAATGCATTTTCTTTTATTCAAATATTTTAAATGTATACTAATATTATAAAGGTGTACAGTTTGTTTGTTTGAACGCACTAATCTTAAGAACTACTAATCCGATTTGAAAAATTCTTTTAGTGTTAGATAGCCCATTTAACGAGGTAGGCTATAGGCTATATTCTATGCGGATGAAGTCTCGGCCGTAAGCTAGTAAGTATATAAATTTGCAGGTTTTTCTGTCTGTCACACCTAAGCTGCTAAACATTAATATCATTGTTTCGAATTTTATAACTGATTTGAGACCACTATGTGAAGACGTAGTTGTGTATTAATAAATATGTGCACAATACTGGTTGGGAACCACTTATACAAGTCCTCTTATTCATTTGAAATTATTAATATCAAGACCACAACATATATTAATATTCAATATATTAAAAAATCATCCTCATTAAAATAAAACATTCAAAAATTTTGTTATATACCTATTTGTTGCATGTGAAAGAAATTTGATTAATTGTCTGTAGCGCATAGCCTCTTACCCACAACAGTTTCAAAGAATCTTACATTCAAATGAATAAACTTTTCGGTTCCACAATATGACTATAAAATAATATATATTATATATTTTACGACTGTTCTGCAAGCTCAGCGTCCTTAACTAATTTTGATGACTTGAAACATCGAAATACACTGTGAAGTGTATTTAATAGAAAATAAAACACCACCTGATATATTGAAAAGGACAAAATTAAGCTGCAGCTTGAATAATGGAAAAAGTTTAACCTAGTTTTTACAGTATCAAATATTGTTGGTCTGACATTGGCCTTGCCAGGCCCGAGAATCAATACGAGATGTAAAATTTATAAAGTAAATGGTGTTAACTTACAGAAAATAAATGACACAGCAGGAGAAACTGGAGCTTACACTAGTAGTGAGGTAATCGCGGTATAAAAAATTTAAAGCTAACTGTTCTAAGCCTAATTCAACAATAATAAAAATATTAAGCGAAATTCAACAACAACGACCGCCCAATTTGACAATTGACAATCAATCAGGGCCAGGGTGAAGTACAGTGATGTCACCTTGCCAAAAAAAATTCACCAGATTTGCTCATATATATTTCAAGGTTTTAACAAGGGAGTTTTTGCGCCATCGAGAGAAAGGATGGTCGAAGTTTATTCATAATTATTGAATTTCGTGTTTGTTCAGTGAAAGAGCACAAATGAAATAATTATGAAGAAATTAGCGTATCGTGTATTTCCTCGTTGCCGCCAAATCTCATTACATGAGCTTGAGTAAACAGGCCACCGCTTTACCCAAGAGCCTGACATGACTTCCTGACGACTTATGACTGATGACTATGAAAATTAATTGAAATTGATATAAAATTTGATGCAAATTTCTACTTGACTAATGGCTAAATACTAACGTGAAGGCCAAAACCTAAAGAAAGAAAGAGAAAAGGTTTTAACAAGGAGTTTTTGGCGCCATCAAGAGAAAAGATGGTCGAAGTTTTTTCATAATTATTGAATTTCGTGTTGATATTGAGTGAAATTAGTCAATTTTGGTGGCATTTTGTACAATTTTGTTCAATGAAAGTGCACAAATGAAATAATCATGAAGAAATTAGAGTATCGTGTATTTCCTCGTTGCCGCCAAATCTCATTACATGAGCTTTACCGCCACCGCCACCGGTTTACCCAAGAGCCTGACATGACTTCCTGACGACTTATGACTGATGACAAATTAAAATTAATTGAAATGAATATAAAATTTGATGCAAATTTCTACTTGACTAATGGCTAAATACTAACGTGAAGGCCAAAACCTAAAGAAAGAAAGAAAGAAAGAAAAGGTTTTAACAAAAAAATCACTTGATATCCAAAAATAATTACAAACAACGAGCTAGATATGCATTAATGCAATTGTGAAAATAATGTACAAATAAACATAACACTCTAACTTAAACTTGCTAAAAATAAATAATACTTCACGGACATCAAGATGGAGGGACCATTGTAATAGGCAGCTCCTGGAAGTAATTAATCTACTTGATATTTTTCTACCTAAATTCTACCTTTATAAAAATAATATGACGTGTCCGAAACACAAACAATTTTAAAAATATCGCCTAAAATAATTGGTCCCTCCATCTTGACGATTCATTAAATTACATTTTCCGGCCACTGTTTAGTTATTTTGTAAGAATTATAAGTACTGAGTTATTGTGCTATTTAATATCTTTCGTGTTTATTTATATGTATTTTTATAATATTTACTGCATTTATGGATCATTAAGCTACTATTATTTAATATATACTAAAATCAAATACTCTAACTTCTGGTTTCTGAACCTTTAAAAAAACATTTTTATTTAGCTTAAAAAGTCTGTATAATACATACTTACTAAGGTACATATTATCATCACATCTAAGCAGGACTAAATATGTTTAAAAATACTTTCTTCTAGTTAAATTCAGGGTAATATACAGTTTTATATTATTTCGATAGTCACTGTCAGGTAAAGGAACATATTTTCAGTACTTTAAAGACAATTCAATTAGGTACCTACTCTGTACAATTTAGTTAATACCTGCCACACTCGCACACGAAGTTTCAGTATATTACCAAGCTGCGCTGAGGAATCAAACTAATGCTATGCATTTGTCCACACTTCTACCACATGACATTTATTATTATTATCATCATCATCATCGTCTCCGTAGTTTTGAATTCACTAAATACTTGCAATTTTTAACAGGCCATGAAGTGGGTGGTTTATTTCAATTAAGTATGTTTTTGTTTCCATTTTTTATTATTTTCACTATGGGGAAAATGACTGATGAAAGATTGATAAAACAGGTATAAAGTGCAAGTGTGATTGGATGTGTACCTACGGAGACTTAGGTAGACATTTAACAATCACACCTAAAAAATCAAAAATCTCGCGTTTAATCAAGGGTCAAGCGTCAATCAAGAGTCTTCGGTACCGGCGTGTTTAGGAGACGTGAGACGTGAAACGAGTGGAATGTAGAGTAAGCTTGGCAGGTACGCAAGCGTCGTGACATTATGGTACAGTAGTAATAAAGATATCTATCTATATAGAGTTTTTATTACACATAATTAATCATTTCACTTAAATTTAGATTAGATAGCCAATATAAAAAAGTATAAAGTGTAAAAAAAGTAAAAAGCCGAAGTTTAAAGCCGAAGTGCATAATTTAAATAGTAGTACTGTATTAGACTAATGAAAGTAAAATAAAAAAAGTATTTCACGCCCATATACCCGAAGAGGTAGGCAGAGGCACAACCAGGTGTAAGCACGACTATGATTGCATTAAATGCCTAAATTAAGTTTAGGACAATCAGACACAATCCAAACTCAGGGCGGCACTCATGACTTTAGTTAAAATTTTGTTTATCCGAATGTCACAATTTTATATCGAAAATATCAAGTTAATAACTGATTAAAAGACAAATTGACGTCTCTGGGTGTGATTGGAAGGTTAATCTTTAACACAAACATATTTATACCTTATTAGAGATATTTTAAAGCATACAACATGTTTGATCGACTCGTTGGTCGAGTGCTTAGCGTACATGTCTAACTACAATGACCAACCGCGAGGCTCAAGAGAGGCGGAACATTCAGATCTCTGCATTTCCGGGTCTGGGTGTTAATCAATTTATTCTGGTATCTATTAAGTATTTCTATTTATTAGAACCATTGACACACCCATAACGTGAGTATGTAGTTTGCTTGCCTTGGAGTTAGATTCAATTAGTGTAACTTGTCTAGGAATATTTATTTATTCATAAATGGTCTTTTCAAATTAGTGCTCGAAGATGTACTTGGATATTCTGAATGTTTAACTGAATCAGTAAAAAAAGTTTAAAAAATCATACTTTAATTAAATAAAATGTAACACTTTTAATGTTCCGCATGTATTTGCTCAAGTTCAGTGAACGGCGCGATGACACACACAACTAAGCGATAAGTAGATAAATATTAAATTTGTGGCGTTTCCTTTCCCAATGACAGGCTTTGGACTGACTGATCACAACAATAAACAACATACCTAATGATAGTTAGTGAATATTAGCGTGTGGTAAAGAAGCAGAATCAAGGGTATCTACAAAAATGATTTACACACTTATTCACACTGTTTGGGACTGTGAATTGGCCGATAGGGTGACTTTTTGAATAAAAATGAAAAGCACAACGTGGATGCTACCGAGGTGTTTAATTGAATGAAAATATATATCGTACGTACATAAATTAGAAGTAAACGATCGCTCTTAAGCGACTATAAGGCGCAAACACACACTATTTAGGTACATCCACAACATATCCACCATTGTACTCAATGCTCACCTTATCATGATTGTTAATGTGTCTTTAAGTAAATTAAGTACCTCGCTACCTATTTTCACTTTTCGAAGGTAAGTTCGATTCAATTGTTAGGTCCACTTTCCCCGTCAGTCAAATCTTTGACTCTACTGATATAAAGAAGTCAAAAGGCATCAGATTACCTGACTTGACACCTCCCCCTATTCAACGTTAACTATTGGAAAGGTACTCACGAACACTTCGTGAAAACTGAACACATACAAAAATTAACAAATGCGAACAAACATCGACTAAGTTGAAAATCGATGTTTTGTATTAAGAAATAATAACTGGCGCGAACGGTAAACTCCCCCATTCACCGTAACCTTTTCTCGTCTCGTTCTCGTCATGCAAAAATGCAACGTGCGAAGCGCATCGTTTCATGACCTTGAACAGAACTTACAACCAAATGATTTTTCATAATATAGTAACAACTGTTACTTACTCGGATAACTAATTATTACCTACCATATATTAAATGAAAAATAAAACACATGACCTAGACCACATTCGTACTGTTTGAGATGTAAGGTTTTTTAAACGATATTTCAACAATTTAACACTAAATAGTGCTAGTACGTTATGCAAACCACAGTGCCAGCTCCTTCCGTTTGACCGCATTCAACGTAGAGAAATTCGAATTGTCAATGACCAGGCTATTACCAATCGGCTTGATTTCTTGGCGTAGAGAGATGTTGTCCCTCAATGTTTTCTACCGTATCTATCATGGGGAATATTCTGAGGAGTTGTTTGGTTTAATTCCAGCCGCTGATTTCTACCTTTGGAATTCGCGACAGAGTTTAAAGTATCATCGTATATCATATCATCTTGATGCGTGGCGATCTACAACTGTGCGATTCCGAAGACAATTTTTACCTCGCACGACACCTTTAAAGAATCAGTTACCGAGTACGGTATCCCCAAACATATATAACTTAGGGATCTTCAAGAAAAGAGCGTACACATTCCTTAAAGGTCGGCAACGCATCTGTAGTACTCCTGGTGTTGCGGATCTCCGTGGGCGGTGGTGATCACTTTTCATCAGGTGACCCACTTGTTCGTTTGCCTCCTCTTGTATAAAAAAAATACCACATACCACACTCTGTCAGTTGTAGATTGTAGTTACAAATTAGCATTGCCTAAAATATTGACGCGCAACAACTGTGTCTGGACTCATGATCATCTAAGTTTAAGCGATCGTTGATTCTATATCTAACCCCATGCGGCTTAGAAACGAAATTTAGTTTTTAAATTCTTATTTTTTGTTCGAGTTTTTTACTTTTTTTCTTGTTTTCAGAGATGTATTCAGAGTACATGCTTGAAATATTGTAAATTAGTTGGAAAAGACCTTATATAATTGTTGTTTATAATATCTTATAACTATATTTCGGCCGTTCAGAAAATGCGTTCCTGACACCTATCAGTTAGTCACGACTAGTGATGGGCACAACATAACACTGAGTTCGTTACCGTTCCACCAAAATGAACTGCCGCGTTATTTTTAAGATTATTTTCGTTTTAAATTGGCGGAATCATCTAAAATTTATATTTTAGTTTTTTGAGTGGAAACCAAAAAAGGGTAATATTAATATAATAAAATTGTTTTATTTATTCTTTGTTACCAAGCTACAATCTGTATTTCTATGCAATGAAGTACATTGAATTGAATGGGCGTACAGAATATTAATCAGACTCCGATTCGCTTGAGGAGGTGGTGTCTTCATCATCATCTTCGCCTACATGTATAATTATATTATTTTTAAAAAACAGAATCAATCCTGATATCTCGGTCAAAATGTTCCACAATTAGATTTTTAGTCATCTCAACAACCTTTGCCCAGTCATCTCTTGTGACTTTCCCGCAGGCTTCTTTTAATAGGGTCATCATCTTTTTCGTGCTGAATGGCGGGGAAGTATTGTGGCGGGCGGCGTAGCCTTTTATTTGAGCCCAGATGATACGGTGGAGTTCTTAAAACGCGACGACTGTACTCCAGAGCCAGTTCATCGATTTCGTATCGCACATTTGCCGCTTTATTTTTTTAACTAATTTAATTAGCTCTGCTTTTAGCATCTGCATAATTGCGTCAATGCCTTTTGCTTGTAACCAAGCCACCATTTCTTCTTTTTATTAGCTTGGGTAGGTGGTTTCTGTATCTGAACCGAGTGATAGATGGCATTATCCATGAATATTACAGAAGGCTCTGGTAGGCTTGGCAAAAGCACGTTCAGGAACCACTCTTTAAATGTAGTGGCATTCATTTCCTCGTGGTAGTCATTTGTGGTTTTTGATTGAAATGCTATTAACGCGTTCTCCACAAAGGCATATTTTGCAGAACCTGCGCGGCATATTACCAGACGGGCCCCCTTACCCATTGGTACTTTCGACGTCGACGCTTGTGTATTATCCGTCCAAGAACGGGAAACTGTGTGATTGGCGCTTAGCCATGGCTCGTCAATGAACACGACATTATCCCAGTTATCATTTTTTTTTGCTTCTCTCAAAAAACTTATCCGTTTTAAAATTATGTCGTATCGTTCTAATAAAATTTTTCTTTTGTCTGTTTTTTTATACGAAAAACCAACATCTTGTAAGATTTTGGTTAAAGCAGTTTTACCTCCGCTAATCAGTCCAGCTTCTCTTAAAGATGCCAAAAGCTTCTTCCTGTTGAGATATTCATTTCTGGAATAGTAACCATATAAGTATGTTTTCTTATAGCATCGGCGTCAAAGGTATCAGTATCTGTCTCGGGTTTAGTTCTACGTTTCTTCTTCGGAGTACGTAAAATATTATCTTCCATGCCAGTAGAGCCGAACTTTTCTTTATTAATATTTGTTAATGTTCGTTTGCTAAATCCAAGCGTCTGAGAGACGCGTTCTTGTACTTGTTCGTCAGGTACCAGGGGTCCGCCATTTTGCCGCTCCCACTCCAAGTAATCTTGCAGCTTGATGATTAACTCACGGGCTCCACTTTTCAATGTTTGTCCACATTTAGGCATTATTATGCACCAAAAGTAACAAAAACACAAACAAAGTCCGATTTAGCGCCGATGTCAGTTTGAAAAGCAGAAACAGTCCATTAAACAAAATCCGGGTAATCAAATAAAATAGATCGAAAACACTTGAAGAACGTGGTCTATGCGCACGAAACGACAATAGGCGACTATTTTAGCGTCACAAAATGGCGCCCCATAACGCCATTTGGGGTTACCGTTTTTAATTTAAGTATAAAAATGCTAATTACGCCATTTGGGGCTACCATTTTCAACCTAAATATAAAAATGCTACTTTCTTTATATTTAATAAAAGTTATCTTACAGTCCATTATTGTCAAATTCTTAAAAAGAAAAACAAAACGTATTAATTTTAGAAAGTATAACTGTATAAGAACAGATTACGATACTATTATTGCCTGTAATAGCGCAGTTTAGATTTAGAAAAATATTGTTTACTAAGTTATTTGACACTCAGTTTGGCACAATGTTATAACATTAGTTGATTATTGATATAATAATGTTGTTTTAATGCTCATCAATTGTTAAAACGGTAAACAACCAGCAATATTTTTTTTAACTGCAACGCCATTATAAAGTAACGTCGTCAGTTCCATCGCGACGTGTCAGGAACGCATTCTCTGAACGTCCGTAGATTATGAAAATCAATCCCCATTTCACGTAGTTCTCGCATCACGCCTGAACGGGTGCTCCAATTTTGCAAAATTTTTTTGTTGTGTTGCTTTTTATCAGGAGAAGGTTCACATGAAAAGAAAACCTGGAAAGTTGTAAGACAACTAGTACTTTTAGTATATGATAATGTTAAGAGATACGAAGATCGCCGGATTAGCTAGTTTCTAATAAATATTTTGTATATTGGTTAAGTGAAGTAAGTGCACAGATATTTACCTAACTAATACCTAACACATTGACGAATCTCCGAAGTCGAGGAAAATGGCAATAACTGCAGTTTGTTTAGTTTTTAGGTGAAGGATCTAGTAATGAATTTATAGTAGTCTATAGCTTCACGGATCCTGTATTATTTTGATAAAAACTAAAGAGTGTCGTTACAATGATTTTTCACTTTTTTTTCTTTACTGAAAATATCATAAAATGTGTTTTTAATGAAAATTTTTAAAGTATCATCGTCATACACCAAAAAATTACTAAATATAGTGAAAAAATCACTAAGGTGGCAACGCTGGTGACTGGGGAACTAAGTAGGTAAAGTAGGTACTTGTCAAGTATTAACTGTCACTTGTCAACAAATTCGGCCGAAGAAACTAATTCGAAGTGGTACCTATGTTTAAATCTAAGCATAATATTATCTTGATTAAAGACTATAATTTACTTATTATTTAATGTATATAGGAGTTTATGTAATCACAAATACCAACATATACATATTGAATAACAGTTCGTAAACAGTGACATCTATGTATTATACCATAAAATAATTCTGTTTGCACATTGTTTCTAGTGATAATGTGTCGAATCGTTTTAAAAGTGCATGTAATAAAATGTAGATGACGTTTTAAAACATAATATTTTAATATTGGAATTGAAAGACAAACAAGAGATTGTATAAGATGTGCACAAGATTATAAAAGATTTGTTGTTGGCGTGGATGCTAAGGTATAGGCACACATTGCGTAATCGCATGCTTAAGATTATTTTGAAGTCCATTAAAATACTTAGTCTTTTACGAAAGCTTACCAGCTACTTACCCTAACTTCCTAACCGATAAACAACAATAGCAATCACTGAAGTATGGGCTTTAAGTACTTATTCGTAGCAGGTAGTGTCGATATTAGTAAATATTATATTGTCTTAGGCTGTATTTGACCATTTGTAGTATCGGTAAATTTTTGATGTCACTTTGGGATTATTGCAGCTGTCGTCTGTTGGAGTTGCACAATATCAGAGATTAGTAAATAAATAGTCTCTGTTAATACATTTCCAACATCATAATTAATTAATATCACTTGTAGCTTCGACAATATATTATATTATTTTCTTTTAACCGACTTAAAACATACTGAGGAGTTTATACGTTCGCACTTTTTATATGGATATAGGGTCACTTGCACGTTACTGAGTTAAATATTTAACACTGAGTTAGCGTCTAACTAGGGTTAAATCACCTTATATTTGACAATTTAACTCAATATTAACTGTAATCCGAGAATGTGCAAGTGGCCCTGATTTAAAAATTCTTTTTGTAAATGGAAGAGCGCACTTCTGACGTAGTCCCTAAAATATGAAATCCCAAGTAAATCGTCCCTCGATTATATACTCAAGTTTTGTGTACGTAGATCAGCCTTTCCCAAAGTGGGCGATAACGCCCCCTTGTGGGCGCTGGAAGCCTAGAGGGGAGCGGTATAAATCTTGAAAAAAATGTTTTTTTTTTAAACTAGGCGCAACAAATATGTTATTGAGTGACAAGAAAAAAACGAGGGGGGGGGGCGCTACAAAAACAACTGATTTTCAAAGTGGGCGTTACATGAAATAAGTTTGGGAACCTCTGACGTAGATGATTATTGAAATCGAGGTCGGGTCTTTGCAGTTTTATCTACTGTGCTAGAATTATAGCCAGGACTTTAACTATCAGGTTGAACAGAGGACAGTAATAAAAATATATTGTGGAAAATATACAAAGTCCATACTACAAGTGATATTAATAAATTGTGTCTAGAATGGAATTTCATTAAGCGTCGACGAAAAGGAGTATAGACTAGATACCTAGTATTTAAATACCAAATTCATTTTATTTGCAGTACCTGATAACCTTAGGGCAGTTTTTATATCTCCAAATGTTTCTGGACGTAACACGTGACATATAAATAGGTATCTACACCAATCAAAATCTGCATTTCAATACCAAATATTTTTAATGTATAGATGACAGATTTGTAATATTAAGAATAGGAAAAATATAAAGTTTGCCGACGTCAAATCGGCGGCTTGGACAGAAGGTCTCGTAATGGTCGTAAGCCATCTTGGTGCCTATGAACGTCAGAGCGAAGAGACAGACCAGCATCAGGGCACATACGGTGGGGCAGAGAATGGCTGCTAGTTTGTTTACGCGAGCCGACCTCTCGCTTCCTTCTTCGGAGTCGTTATCATTCGGTCTTTCTGAGTTCTTGGTCATAACTAGAACAAATTTCATAAATTTAGCAGTATCTCCCCTCGGTTCTATCTACCACTATTTCAACTGTTTCCACTCTTGAGCTATCGGAATAAAAAGTAGCATAGAGTATCATAGAGAAATGTCAAGTATCTACAGTTCTTAATGTTCTATGAATATAGAACATCAGATTTTTAGGTTGTACTTAAATACATATTTTTTTAATTTCATTTTATTGTTTATAATCTGTAGTATTACGTATGATTTCGATGCTAGAGAGTGGTAAGGCGAGTTCCGATCCGTTGGTGGATTTTAGAACTACTACACTCGTATTATTATGTAAAGAAGCCACAATAACGTTTGTATCCAGTCAACTAACTGTGGTTACGAATCCAGTTACTTTAAATAGTTAGGCTTTATAATTGTCAAAGAAAGACAGAGTTTCAAGCACTTTATAGGGAAACTAAGAAGTTAGATATTTTTCTAAATAAACTACTTTTGCCTAAGATAGCCCAGTTCTTAAGATTTCTCAATCAGTTCTCAATATTTTGTATTTTTTAGTTTGAAAGAGTTTAAATTACTGCCATGTTCCGTAGGTAGCGGTTTAAAGTCTTTGAAACTGGGCTATCTTAGGCGCAAGTTCCTTAATATTAATATTGATAATGTAGACTCTACTAACTTTCTAGGAATAAAAATTGTAAATTTGGTAATTGGATATTTCATTTTATTTCATATTATTGGTAGGTATACGATATTTCATATTTCATTATCGCCTCTGTGGTCTAGCTGTTCAGTTGTTGGACTTGACTGCATGAGGTCCCGGGTTCGAATCCCAGGTCGGGCAACAAAAAGAAAATTAGGTTTTTCCAATTTTCTAATAAAAAAAATGTTGCTCGGGATAGGATATGTGCCCGGTTAGCGATAGGCTTGCCACCTATCACATTGTGGGACATAATATCTTCGGTTAGTCGTGAGTGCCCCAGTTGTGCCTCTACCTACCTCTTCGGGGATATGGGCGTGAAGATACTTAAACTTACTTATACTTACTCATATAATTGATTTTCTTTGGAATAAAATTGATAGATTTTTGTATGTTTTGAAAAAAATAAGAGAAGTGGCAGGCTTAAACGCGTCTCTTTTGGCCTATCATGGATATGTTTTCTCAGTTCTACAATATGGCATTCCTATTTGGGGCAGTTCTGTGGATTTGATTAGAATCTTTAGAGTTCAAAAAAAGTGTATACGTGCCATACGTAGTGTTAATCAATTGCATTGTTTCAAACCACTTTTTAAATCCTTAAAAATTTTACCATTACCTTGCTTATATATTTTGGATTCAGCCAAAATATATAAGCAAGGTAATGGTAAAATTTTTGTATTCGTAAAAAAACATCATCATTTGTTTACAACAAATGATTAAATTTTAGGAAGTTCACGTTTTAGAAATAGTAAGAGGTTGCATGTGCCTAGTCAAAAACTTAATATTTATAAAAAGACTACTGTGTGTACTGTATGTCAATTCGTATATATAACAAAATTCCTGATAGTATTAAATCACTGCCCTTAAAAAGGTTTCGAAATAAGCTATTTGACTTGTTGTTAGATAAAGCTTACTATAGTGTAAACGATTTTTTTGCAGAAAAGTTTAAAAGGAAATTATTTTTCCTAAAACTAATTTCATAGCAAATAATATATTCTTGGTTGCCGAGGAGTTTGTTTCGCCGTTTCTTCTCCTGACTGGCTAGGCTTGGAAACGGTGGTAGCTTATGGTAATTAGGGTTAAAACTAATTTAATATTTTAAAATTTTGTTAAAATATTAAAACATAATATTATCAGCCGTGTTGGTCCCGGCTCCTTTGAAGAATAGACCATCTGCCTTCCTGCCAGGCAGCTCATAAAAGGCGAGCAAAGGCTTACCGTCACTAACACCGTGACATCTGACTAGGTGGTAGAGTTTCGCAGCGACTCACCCGGATTGGTACCACCGCCTTAACTATTCCTGCCGCCATGACGTCATGACGTGTTCCGGTTCGGAGGGTAAGGTAGCCGGTAAACTTACTTTTTGCTCGAGGCCTAACATCCCGGCCTCAGGTTGGCAATGCACCATTACCACCTTTGGTGTCTCTAGGCGGCGGGAATTTCTTACCATCAGGAAATCCGTCTGCTTGTTTGCCTTCCAATATCATAAAAAAAATGTTATAAATCTTAATAATAAATTTGTAAAATTTCAAAGGTATTTGCACCCCACAACGTGGTAAAATATGTTGGTATTAACAAGTATCTTTTGTAACAGCTTTTAACACACATTGTCAGCAAATAAATTAATTTAATTTTTAATTTTTAAAATAATTAAACTAGTTATAGATATAAATAATTGGCTTAAATGTTAAAGTGTTTGTAATTAAATAATATTTTTTTATTAATATTAAAATATTTGCACACCAAAATGTGG